>BSSO01000382.1:0-35251 GCA_030267885.1 Mesembryanthemum crystallinum
ATGGGACTTTGATCTTCTTTACCAAATGGGGTGACTCTCTTTCTAAGTAATAGGGGACTCCTCTTTATCAAGGGGTGACTCCGTTTAAGTAGTGATATGAGGACTCTTCTTTAGCAAATGGGGTGACTCTCTTTCTAAGTAAAAGGGGACCCTCTTCATCAAGGGGGTGACTTCGTTTAAGTAGTGATAGGAGGACCGTTCTTTACCAAATGGGATGACTCCTTTAATAGTAAAAGGGGACTCCTCTAAATCAAGGGGGTGACTCTATTTAAGTAGTGATAGGAGGACTCTTCTTTACTAAATGTGGGACTCCCTTGGTCGTAAAAGGGGACTCATCTTAATCAAACGGGTGACTCCGTTTAAGTAGTGACAGGAGAAATCCTCTTAATTATAGTAAAAGTAGGTCCATAGCATGGACCAAGTCCATACAAGTTTTTGTATTAATATATATATTCTATATATTTCTACAAACAAGTAATATATAGATAAGTTTAAGTAAGATAAAGATGAAATGATGTTGGATTGAAAGAGAAATGGTGAGAAGCAGTAGATATAATCGAAAAACCCTATAGATTGAAAAACCTAAAGAAAAGTAGAACACCCTTGTCCTTGTTATATTTATAGGGGTTGTTAAAAACAAAACCATGATGTCGTTATGGGTCTTGACGATGGGCTACTAGTAAAAACAAGTATTAACCAATTTTTAGAAACGAGTACAAATTGATATTAACCTGATTAATACTACTCCCAAACACCCCTAAAAATATATCCAATACCTATTATAGCCGAATCACCGAACCCACGCATTTTCCCCAATGGATGAACCATCTCTGTTTTTGTGCACAACAACAATCTCATTGTCTTCTTATCCGTGCACACCAAGCTTCCTTGGGAAGCAATACCTAAGCCAAGATGGGCTTAAGTCAACAAACAATTATACAATGGCCCATTACAAACAAAGCCACGTACCACCAGCAACTTTTTCCTTTCTTTTTTTTCACTTTCTTTTTCTTTTCTTACTACTCCCTCCGTCCCACTGTAACGTGAACATTCTACTATTTACAAAAAAAAAAAAAAGGAGAATGGGAGCGGATAGATGATGTACTTGAGTGTTTTAATTATTTATTTAGAATGTGCGAGTGGGATTTTTTGGAGAGAGAATGAGTGAGTTATCTTTTTATCATAATTAATTGATAGTGGAGATAAAGTAGACTTATTTTAATATCTATAATACAAAAATTTGGGTGGACTTGGTCCATAGTATGGACCGAGGATAAAATGGCCATTTTTTAATTTAGTGAAGGCAATATGGCATAATTTAGGCTGTACAAATTTCATTGAAGCAAATTATTTTTTTTCCCCTCTCCTTCTTTTGTTTCATACCATTGCCCTGTAATATCTCTCTCTTTCTTCTCTATCCCACCGGCTCAATGCAATCGTAAAAGTTCTAGAGCAGTCCCCTCTCTCTCTCTCTCTGTCGGTATGTGAATTGCAATCATGAAGTGTTCGAATTTGTGTTTTGCAAATGAACTATTGATGTTAAGGGATTTAATTTTAGTAAAAGATTCTTATGAGGGATTCGATTTGTGTCGAGTGTTTTATTACATGATAGGAATAATATAGCAGAAATCATTTATTCATCTTTGTAGAGTTAACTGTTTCTCATAAATGGAGGTCAAATTTCCCTTCACGATTTTCAACCAGCTATGCTAAGCTATTATAAGTTAGAATATTTTTCTTGGAGCTCTGTTATTTTGTCTGCTTGTATGGTTATTCACATGATTTATCTGATAAGACCGGGGTTAATTTTACGTGGTTGCGGTAACTCACTTATTAACAAATTGGTATGAGCTTAATTGTGATCACTATTGTTTATTTGCGTATCATTCAAAGATATAAGAAATTGTTGGAAGTGTTAATTATGCCTGATTGTTGGTTTAGCCAAAGCTCGTATTAGCTTTTGATCTTTTGAAGTGATGGTATAATATGACACATGAGCTCTGCAATGGGCAAGGTGATTATTAATATGGATAGTAGATTTATGGGAATCACTCTTAATAATACAGGGGTTAGTACTTCATAATCAATGTAAGGGTGTGACTCCATGATCAGTATGGATAACTCCATAAATTATATAGGGTGACGCGTAATGTTTTATAGGGGGATTTTGAAAGCTATTTAGGGGTGACCCTGAACCAATATTGGATGGCTCGTAATCAATATAGAAGTGACTTCAAAATCTGTAAAGGGGTCACGCCAAAATTAATAATATATGAAGGGTGACACTTAATGTTATATAGGGGTGACTCCGAATTGCTATAGGGGCGGCTCCATATTCAATATAGGGGTGACTCACAATCAATATAAGTGTGACTTCGGAATTAATATAGGGGTGACGCTTAATGTTGTATAGTGGTGACTCCGAATCGATATCGGGGTGACTCGAAAATCAATATAGGGGTGACTCCAAAATTAATATATGGTGACTCCGGAATTACTATATGAAGGGTGACACTTAATGTTATATAAGAGTGGCTCTAAATCACTATAGGGATAACTCCGGAATCAATTTAGGGATGACTCGGAATCAATATAGGGGTGACTTTGGAATTAATATAGGGTGATGCTTAATGTTGTACTCCCTCTGTCCCATTATTACGTGGCCATTGTACTATTCACTCCAACGTTAAATAGATGGTGAAATTTGATATGTAGAGAACGAAATAGAGAGGGATAATTATTAAAATGGGTAAATAGATTGATGGTGGGGATTATTGGATGTTGTTTATATTTTTTTGGGAATGAATAATACAATATATAGCTTTGAGTTAGACAACGCTATGCATACAATAGTCACGTAATAGTGGGACGGAGGGAGTATAAGCTAAGGGCGACTCCTTATCCATATAGGGGTAACTCCATAATTAATATAAGGTGACTCCAAAATTAATATGGGAGTGACTCCACAATCAATATATTAGTGACTCTAGAATTAATATAGGATAATTAACACTGAAAGTATTATATCAATGACTAAAAAAGCTGTGGGAGAGATAGAGAGAACAAAGGGGAATAACAAAGAAATCAAACAACATAAATAGCAAAGTGGAAAAAAAAAAAAAAAAAAAAAAATAGAACAAGGAAAGAAGAAAGTAGAGAAATGGGGATTGAACCCATGATCTGCCGCAAGTTGCTACCCACTCCATCCTCACACCACTCCTCACGCCTCTGAGCCGAGAACAGGGCCGCGCCCATGATAACCCAAAAAGACTTGCGTGCATTGATAGTTGTGGCCCAAGTGATACTTAGTCCATGCTATGGACAAAGTCTATACAAGACAAGTTGTATCTATAAATGTCGAATAGTGGCACAAGTATATGCAAACAATGGTCATGTAGTAGGACGGAGGGAGTAATATAGAATAGTTGACAAAATCAATAAACACAATTTTTATAAACTTATTTTCCTAACTTTTTATCATTTTGCTATTTGCTAGCTCATCGGCTTTTTAGCCCATTTTTATTTTTAAGAACCTCTTGTGCATAAGAAACTGAAGAGAGAATTGTCACCCGAAAAGTAAAATAAAATCAAATAGGCCAAACAACACCAATAATTGAGAGGGGAATGGTAAGAGTGGACATGAAAGGAAATTGAGCTTTCCCTTTATTACTAACTAAACCAGCATTGAATTACCTGAGCCGGCGAGAAAAAATGAATGAATTGATACATTTGATTCTGTAAACTACATTTCTATATCTGTCGCTCTAAAAGAAAGAATGGGGTGAGGTTTCCTAGCTCAGCCCGTCTCCTGGTCATTCTTCTCAAAGGCTTTCTATTTCTCCACAATAACTGATCAAATCCACTTGGCCACGGCAAACTACTGTTACTACAATCTGCAGCTGAAGACGCCTTCTGCTTCGTGCATGGTTTTGCCTTCCGAGGCCTCCATCGTGACTTTCCATGTCGAGGAGAAGGTGTTTGTGGTTCACCATCTTTGGCACTTTGATATCCGTTGACATGCAAAGAAAAGGAAAATATATGATGATTCCACATTGAAACTAATACTAATTTACAATTTTACTTCTTGAAATATTTTGTGAAAAAAAAAAATGTTGTTCAATGGATTTGATGTCGCCTTTGAAAACCACAAGACAGTGCAAAGATAGGAACATGCAGAAATCCGGGAAGAGGAACAAACTAAGCATAAATACGAAAACCTAGGAGAAAAGTTTAGTGAAAGTCCATTGTGAGTTTACCTATCTTGCTTGACGGACAAGGACTGAAAAGCCTTTCCTTCTACAGGTGGTTTACAAGCAGGACAAATGTAGATCTCTGGTGGTGACACCATATTGACACAATCAAAATGATACCACTCGTCACATTGATCGCAAGCAATCATCGGCCTTTGATCATAAGGCTTTCGACAAATACAATAAAGCACACTTCGAGCTTGTAATAGCTGGAAATATAATCCGATTAGTATAGTGTTTAGAGAAATTAATAGAGAAACAAGGGCTGCATAGAGGGACTAATCACCTTGAGCTCCTTCTCAAACTGTATGGGCATATTCTCGCCCTCTGTAATGAGAGCAAAAACTTTATCCAACTCCAAGTCTCCTTTATCACCTGCAACCTGCATAGTTAGGAAATGTCAAACCAAGTAGTAGTTTTTTTTTTTTTTTTTTTTTTTTTTTAAAACAACTGAGTAGCATCTTTTGATTTCTTTTTTCTTTTTTTCCTGAGAACCTTCTTGGCTATTTCTGCCCACTGCAATCCAGCTTGCTTAATATCTATAAGCTTCTGCTTGAAGTAATCTTCTGAAGGTACATTCAAAGCCAAGCCCTGAGATGAGAACATAGAGAAATCAAAGACTTGCAGATAACTGAAAGATTCAGGAACTAAGCAGTTAACCACAATCACTACCATCTTATTGATCCTAATAATAAGACAGCAGACAGATGATGTTAATTCATAAGAAGAAGCATTCAATTAAGTAATTTTACTTGCACTACTATAACGCACCTCTTTCAAATGTCGCTGGATTTGTTGCATTACAGGCTTCTGCGAACCCTCAAGCAGTTTACACGCTCTTATTCTCCACGAATTTCTGGCCAATGCCAAGTCAAAATTGTGGCTAGCAACTGAATCATACACCCCCGCCACATCTAAAGCCTGATGCAACAGATAAAAAGCAGTCAATTGTGGCAGAAAACTGAAGATAACGAAGCCAAAGGCAATCCCCCCAAAGCTATTGATATTACCCTAACCATCAACAGCATGCATCATTCATACGAGACAATTTATAATCACTTACATTCAGCTAGGTGAAATTACCTTCAAAGCAATCGTCAAACTCCTGGAGATGGATGAGACATCTTTCTCAAAGAATGATAATGAGGAATCCACAATTTCTGACAAGCAGCCTCTGCAACTAAGAGCTTGATCAACAATGTCAAGCAATAAGTCTTTTTCTTCAAATCTGTGAAAAAGCAGCCACAATAGACTAATGAAGCCTAACTCGAGTAGAAAAATAACACTGGAACAAATACAAAGCAGCCAAATTTGCTTTTACATGAGGGAGGACAAGGACACAAGGTGATATAAAAAGCTCCTCCAGAATTATCCACTTTGATGTGAACCAAAACTTTGGCCAGCTCAAAGGTTTATCAAATGTTTCATACACAGTGAATTAGATCAAGCATATTCCCCGTTAGAGAATCTAGAAAACGGCTGCAAATAAAACATTTTCAATGAGATCGCACTAGGTTCAATGTATCAGATGCATTATCAACTTGGGTTTTCATTCGCTTGTGTGTCGTGTTTATGAGCAACATATTTGAATCGTTGCCTTTGGTGATCGCAACAGAATTGAAAGCTATATGTGTGCAATGTGCATCACAACAAGCATCTCAAAGGAAAAAAAATGAGAGGTTGGACTAAGATCGAATCACAACAAAGAAAATAACTAAAGACCAGCAGACAAGTTTACTTACATCCACAGTCACACTAAGATTTCTTATTTCTCTGTTTCACAGTACATGAAAACAATAATAAGGCTTCTTATATAACTAGAGCAGACACGAACAAGAAATAACGCTCTATTATAAATAAGAATATATCTTTCTAGTTGAGCTTTGATGTATGATGTACCAACGTAAAAAGGGTCAAATTATGTCATAGACTAGGACGCTAATGAAGGTTGATGTCTTAAATGGCCAGCAAGGATGGCTTCGCCAAGTTTGCTAGCTGGCTCTAAGCTTTGCATTTCGTAGGTATTGAGCAGCAGAGGGAGAGAGGATGGAGGCACGTCTTGCTTGTAGAATGCAGAATGAAATGCAATATGGAGTGAAGCTTACATCTAGATCTAATATACGTACTATGGCCATACTGGAGGTGGCGAGTGGTTGATTTAAGGACTAACAATATCCATAGACAACCAGGTTCCAGATTGGAAAGCCCATAAAAGTTTTCCGCCACATTTCAAGACTACCGTGCTGAACCATCTCCCTGCTCAGTCCTCACTTCACATCTAAGCTACTATTCATATTTTCTATCCTTCGCAATTGCAGAGATAGGGAGGGCTTGCACTGTTTAAGGCACAAAGAGCACCAATGCCTTGCCTATGGCTAAAGGCCTGAGCAAAAATACTGCTAGGATTTTGAATATATTCTGGCTAAGAGGCTCCAAGCCTACATTAATTATGAACCATCCAATTACCTTATCATAAGCTTTTTGGCATCGGAAGACAAATCAACAAGCCTCTCCAATTCAGGACGCTTCCCTTTATATCTCTGCAATCGTCAACAGCAAAATTAATCCAATATTCAAACCTGTATTAGTTAATGTCATGCAAGGATAAAGCAAATGCTCACCAGAGGGCTGTCTTTACTCCGACAAATTGAGCCGCTGTCAACTAATACACAATACGGGCACATGTATTCTTTTGCTTTGTTAATATCAACTGATTTTGGTACCAAGCATCTAAGATGGTAACTGTTCATCATGAAAAGATGTCCTACTTAGTTACTACAGATAAATACATTGATAAAGACATAGATATAATTTCCTACTGTCCATTAAGACAACAAAAGTTCTTATTGATGGTCCATGTCCAAAAAACCCTTTTCTTTTTAGGGTCAGGACATAGGTGACAGGACATGCTGGTTGACAAGCTGAGTTCACACTAAAATCAAACCTTGAAACCTAGAAGTCTCCCACCAAAGCAGAAATGACAAAAGCAAGAAAGTTCGAACATTTTCTTTCCTATATAACCTTGAGCATGTAACCCATTTATCAACATCAAAAGAAGTATCTTACCAATCGTTACATGATGAACAGGTTATGAACTCTTGGTCCTCAGAGTTGTTGGAGCAACCCGTGCAAAAATATCTAACTTTACAGCATCTTGATTTCTCATATATGTACAAAGATCTATGTAGTGATTGTTTGATCTGAAAAAAGAAAAAGGGAACAATAACTAACATAATACAGTCACTGCAACCAGGGTACTAGATAGCGAGAGACAGCTAGAGAGTATTTCATCTGGAAGACTGGTATTTTTGTTAGTGGGCTCTAACCTTCAGAAGAGAGCTTGACAATGTCGTCACATCCCCAGCCAAACACCCAACAAGTTCCTGGCCTCGTTGCTTCCAGCTTTCTACAGTCTCAAACTCCGACATGACCATATCTAATTCTGGACAGTTGAAAGCATGCTCTCCAAGTTTCTGAAATTAGTAGGCAGACAATGTCTAATCAAGACCAAACATGATGGAGTAAACAAATATAAAAGACAACCAAGTCAGCATAAATATGACAAAACATGCATCGGGTATTAAAAAAAATGCACAAATAGGTGAAACAACAAGATACAGTGATGAAGACAGCATCCTCCTCAAACCCCCCCCCCCCAAAAAAAAAAAAAAAAGAAAAAGAAAGGTAAAGACATGATGAAACCAACTAAAGGAGGAACCAATTGGAAAACAAAAGTACATAATATAAGAACTTTACAAGGATAAATTTTACATATTCAAATACAAGGCATAGAATTAGAAAGCTAAAGATGTCAAACAGCTAAGTCTTCTAGGTCAACAAAGAAATTACACTACTTTCTACCCAAAAGGGAGAAAATGTCTGTCAACAGAACAATAATTTTCTTTCAATCATGTACACCAACAGCCAAACTCCAAACAAGAAGTGCAAGTAAATTCATGGAGAACATATGCACAACACATCTATTTTCACCTTCAGCTGTAACAATGAGGACCATGACTGTTCACTAGAATCAACACAGTAGAAAGCTCGTGCTTTTTCTTGCCACGACCTATAAAAAAAGATGCAAACCATCATCATCAAAGCAAAAGAGAGAAATGGAACACGATAACATATTCCAACAAAGCAGAATTAAAGAGACAAACAGAAGATGGATGGAAAGCAAGAATAACAAGCACGTCGAAGCATAGCGAACAAGAAGAAAAACATCAAAGAAGGCAACTTTGGATGAAACTACTGGGAAGCTTTTGGGTAAAGGCGTTATGAATCCTTACTAAAATGAATAGCTAAAATGTTATTTCCTCCAAAATTGTGATGCTAAGAAAATGAAGAAAATCATATTTATTAAGAGGCCATATTTCCATTGCATTGTAGAACAACTATACGAGTATGGCTGTTGGTTCAATGCAACATCTTATATAGTTTGAACTGTTATTTTAAAACAATGGACGGAGAGAGATATTCCTTAGACAAAATGAAAAGGCCATGAGAGGAGACTTTATCCTTAAACAGATCTTAACATCTGAATTCTGATCAGTAAATACAACTTCATATTGACAAATATTTTTTACCAAAGACCAGGACAACAAGACATCGCATATTCCTACCTTGTGACATTGGGCAAAATGCTAACTGATGTAACATTCGACAATTGCATGTATAATAGGACCTCATGACATCTGTTTTTCAAACAGGACGAATTATTAACAGTAGAATTTCCAACTTCTGTTTTCTCAAACAAAACACCAATTTCAAAATTATGTTATTCTTAAATAGCCAAAAGCCATTCACAAGAGGCATATAGTGACTACCCTGCAACATATTTCCCATAAGCAACTAGTATACTTTTATGGGGCTTTTTAGAAAATCGATTAGTAGAAGACACGGAATTAAAATCTTGGTTGCACATCCAGATAGTGAACAACAGTCCCACCTTGGAACGAAAGTATTGGGCCAACTAATTGGGTATGCAAGATTTATTTTTCTACAGAAGCTAACATAAGCTGAGTAATAAAATATGCTTCGAGGCATGTCAACACAAAGTAAATTTCATTTACAAAAAATTGTAGAAAGACCATGGCAACTAACCTACTGATGCATACAAAAAGTAAGGTTCTGATGAGAAATTCAGGCTAAAATGATTGATCCAGTAGATTTAGAAAGCAGCTGGATACTCACTTGTGCATTTCAATTGCATCCTTCAGTTGCCCCATAATTCCAGGAAAAGATATCAACAAATTCTGCTGATTCAAACCACAAGATACAGGAGTTCAGAAATTTTGGTACAACCAACACCAATCAACGTTCATTAACAGAAGGGATTGCAGAATTGTATGCCAAAATTTATAAAGCAGTCATCAAAGTAGCAAATAAATAACCACCTGAGATTCCACCAGAATATCTTCAGCATCACTTAAGTGGAATTTTCTTATTCCTCTTCTGCAGCTTGACACAGGTAAAACTTCTGTGGCCCTCCTGAGCCAGGAAACTCCACCAATTAAGGATTGACACAAAAAACTACTCGCATACCCGGTTTGAATGTCTTTCTTTGCTTCGAACAATTTCTCAACATCCTGCAATATATTCATGGAATAATTGTAAATGTATACTCAAAGAGACACAAGACCACAAAGGAATGTGAAATAACCAAGATTAAAGCCTCTATTTCACAAAAACATAATCCATTATGAGAAAAACATAATAATGTTTCTGTATAGTTACCTCAAGTGAGGGAGTTTCTGAGCAAAACAAAAGGACCTTAGAGCACCATTGTAAGGTTGTAGAGGCATTTTGGAGATTAGATATTTCAGGAAAGTCAAACCCCAGAGAGCAACCAGCAGCCGCGACACTTTCAGCCTTAGTCCTTAACTGCTCAATGTCCAAGATGACATTACTACTCAACATATTGAAAACATCTTCTCTATTCAACATTTCCTCTACATCCTTCAGAGAAGAGCAAGCAAGGCATTTCCATTCCTCACACTTCCTCAAAAGGATCTCAATCATCCTTTGTTCCACTAGCGATATTTTAAGAAGCTTTGAACGAGAAACATGCTCCTGCGAGTGCAATTCAAGAATTAACTTTAACTCCATGAATCTTCAGCCAGCCCGCAATATAGAGAACGAAGTACTAACCCTTAAATCTTCAAACGCCAATACGCAATTTGAAGCAGATACAGTGGGACATGTAGACTGTAGAAACGGTTTTGCACTCTCTAGCCACAATTTGGCTGCTGATACAGCATCCTTGATGGCAGGAAGGGAAGGGAGGATGACAGATATGTCCTTAGAGGTCCTGACAAGAGGAATATTCTCACATTAGTTTTTAATTCTATATTAGTTGTTAATTATTTCTCCATAGTTGACCATTAACAGGCATTCCAAGAACCTCAAAGAATCTTCAAAGTCCTCCAACTTCGACTCAAGTGCCAATATTTGTACAGCTCTTTCTTCCCACGACATGGCAGCTGCAAGTATTTTGGAGAGTGAAACAAAGTGTGCTTCCTTATCAATCTGTAATCTGACAGATAGAACGAGGAAATAATATAATTTGTGTCAGAATGAAATCAATATACGATTTACATGCAAAGTACGAATATAACAGAATGCTCTGAGCATAAAGTTTAGAGAAGCATACAGAGCAGCCTCAGACAGCACATGCTGGACAAAATCCAGAGTCATCTTAGTTCTACGCACCTGTGATAACATCAAGCCATGTCAAAGATCAAGACACATCACAGTACTAGTTTGAAAAGTACCCTAAATTCACCAACATGGAAAAAAAATAAAAAAAATCTGCTTATGCCAAAGATGCATACAATAATAACAAAAACATTACAATTTAGCAGTAAGCTTGGACAAAAAAGTCTCCATCCCATTTACCTTCAGTGCCTTCTCCCTGCAGCATGCTCTGTTCAATTCAGCCTCAATAAGAGCCAACTCATCAACTTCTTGAAAGATGAACCAAACATTAGCCCGCATGTCCCAAAATGAAAAGTCCTACCAAACTAACAACTAAAATCACATGAAACAGAAAACAGTTCCTTAGAAAAAGAAAAGAGTATGCAAAAAATGCCAACCTTGGACTCTCAATATCAAACCATCTTCCTGAATGCATTTTAATTCATCTATGACATTTTCCTGATCCTCCCGCTCATGAACATTCGATAGTACATGATTAAAACGGGAAATCCAAGTTACAGTATCACTGTGGTATTGTTGTAGTAGTTTTAACTCCGGAATGTTGACTACTAGAGCCCCAAAGTCCTGAATCAACGACTTAAGTTCCTGTAAAGTGGCATAGTTTCATCATAAAAAAGATTGATCAATTACATAACACAATGAGAAGACTTAAACTTCCATGCTTTACCTAAATGCCATGGTGACATGCAGATGAACAATCTTGACATAATGATACCAACTATTCATCCTAAGGTCTAAATGCGTTCTTGATTATGACAGAACAACCTACCTTCAGAGTGATGGGACCTTCCAGTATCTCAGTGCACCGAGCTTGACATAGTTCACCTTGCTCAATTAAACCCAAAAGCATTTCATTTTCAGGTGCATGCAATTGAAGTTCCAACATCTGTATAATATAGAGATCAGAAAACATGAGATATATTCAAAATAACTTCGTCTTAGTGACAGGAAGAAAATGAAGTTGATTACCGTGACCTCTGATTTCAAATGTCGAAGAAAATTAATCTCAATTGCAGCAGGACAAGTCTCTGACACACATTTTCGTACGTTGCCAAGCCATGCCTGAACATTTCATTTCAGAAAATATAATAAGTAACAATTCTGAGAGTCAAGACGTATGCAACCTTACTACTGACAAGCAACGATGCTTTTCTTGCAATACACCCTCCACAAGAACTACTAGACAACTTGCCCGTGCGGGGGAATTGCACGACCAATCCCCATTCCTATTATTATAGACATCTGCTTCCCTTGATTGACCAATATGATTAATTGATGAGAGTGCATCATGATGGAAGCAAGAAAACAGTATCCAGAAGAACCTACTTTAATCAGGCGGTATAAGTTGGCTCAGAAATTAATAGTTTGAGTGCACCTATAAAGAAATATACTTTGAGTAGACATGATTTAAATCCAGTTGATCTAACAGAGGAAATAGAATCTAAACCAAAGAGAGCTAGAAAAAAAATAAAAAAATATCCCTTTAAAATCTTATCTAAAAAAATTAAAAGAATACTAGTTGCACCATCAGAAAAATCTGAGTTCCCAAATCAGGCACATGAAGAAAACCTCCACTCACATCCGTATTGGTGATCACACAGAAAGGGAAAATCCATGTAACCAGAAAGGTAATTCACGACATAAAGGGGTAAAATTTTACACTATGAATGGGAAAAAAAAAATTACCAAAAGGTTTTCTAAAGTTAGACAAAGGATTAAAAGATACAACCAAAAACAATGTCATAAATACGACAAGCCAACATAAGAACGCTTATACCTTCACATTTGAAACTTTTTTTGCCAACTTTTCACTTTCCTTGACATGGATTGGAAAGTTGGAAGCCCGTGAGTGCAAGTTCTCCAACTCATCCATCTGAAACACAACATAGTTGCCAAAATATAAGAAAATCACTATTCATAAGAAAGGATGGAAGGGGCCATTGCATTATAAAAATATTATTAAAGCAGCGGGGGGATTTTCTTTCAAAAGATCTGAGAAACTACGATTAAGAAGTAGAGAGAACAATTACAGATAATGAAGATTCAGAAAGAACATCATTAATTTCCTGGATCAATACCCTTGATGCTTCACCATATTCCTGCATGAGAAAATTAATCAGTTGTAAGGCTCCAAAAGTTACGATAAGAATCAAAATAAGAAGCAATAAAGTCAACCTTTAGTTTAGAATATGCTGGCTCATTACAAGGCAAGGGATCATGTTTCAACAAATTGTCGATATGTTCAAAATGTACTTTCTCCATTCCACCACTTTTTGACCAGCTTTCAGCAACTGAAACACACTTTCTTATGCTCTCCGCCCAGTCCTTCGCTTGAGCTAAATTCTTCATCACATCCCGAACCTAACAATATAATTCATAACATCTTTGAATGAGAAACATTAGACTCCTTTAAAATGTAACAATGATGCAAAATGTTAGGAAGGGAATACATGTAAAGCCATCTATCTTTCCTTTGAATGTCTAAAGATAAATCTACGCGGAGGACAACATTAGCAGATTAGGCCAACCAAATTGTTTTGATATAATGGGTGTCTGTTTGCCCGACTTATCCCACTGGCCTTGATGGGCTCCAAATCCTCCGACGGCCCTAAGGAGGCTTGAACGAGAAACTTCTCGAATAAATCTCAGACTTGTCACCAGCTGAGCTACACGCTCAAGGTTTTAAATTTGAAATGTTCGTTACTATCCCACAAGCGGTGGGATAATAGTCACCACACTGAGTTGCTGTAGCACTACTAACTATCAGCCTGTCACTTTAATCTCAGGAAATGCACAATGTTACCATATGAAGATATGAAGAAAGGGGATCTTTCTATCATTAAGAAATTGATTTATTCGCCAAATGAAAAACTCAATTCTGGATATTTGATCATATCTGATAATATAATTCAAAATAAACCAACTCCTACAAGAGCTAAAGCCGTTGAAACAAGCACAAAATGCAACAGCGACTACATAAAGGGATCAGCTAGCTAATGAATGACAACGTTACAACAAGGGCTTCCTGATGCTTTTGCACTAGTCCTGCTGCCATGTGATTGGACCGAGCATTATAATCTGCTATTAAGCTGTGATGCCCATATACACCATAGCTCTTCCCATACCGAAAGTTGTTCACTCAGATTCCCACTTCCAGAAATTATTAGAACCTCTCATTTATCACTTTAAATAACAAAAGACAATTAAAAAGTGTATTTCTAAGTCAACTTAATAAAGAAGTTTGAATTTATTCCAAATTTTCCAGATTCACATAGTACAGCTATTATCCTAGATAAAACGCCCACTAAATGCCACTTCCACCATTGCCATCGCAACCACAATTTCACTCTGTGTCCACAATAGCTTATATTTATGAAGCGATTGATATCATCTATCAAGTAGATTAAATATTACGACTTATTGCCATATTTAGACCTCATTTCTAATGCAATTGCTTGACTACATGATTCATGTCAAATCATGATTGTTTTGTCAAAGAGAAGATTGACTAGATGGTAATGCACTAATGCTCACAGTTGATTCATATGTACTCTCTTTTGTACTTTCACATCATAGTCAGGCAGCAACAGTTATACCACAGTTTTCAGCCACTTACTGATGGCATGTATGACTTGAAGGTTCTAACAAAGAGATGTAATTCAAAGAAGTGGAGCAACTGTACACAAACATTGGTTTTCATTTATCTATCTATTTGTCTACTTGTCTGTAAATTCACAAAATACGCATTCTTATGTATGCTGTGCTTCAGCTCATAGACTCACCGGATCCATTTCTGGACCAGCCCAGAGGAATTGTTGAGCTTCCTTCAATGCATTAGCATAAGCAGACGAGCAAAAAGGTAGCTGAAATATCTTACATGAGCTTAAGAGCCACTCTTCAGCAAGTTGAGCAAGAGTGACCTGTTTCCCCTTCACCTAAAGAAATTAAATACAGACAAAAAATAGAAAATTAACTTGGCTCCAGTAAATAATTGAGGCAAAATGGAATATCATACTTCATGTGTAAAATATACATCATCATGAATCGATCTTTCGAAAGTCTGAGTCAAGTATGCAAGGTCCACGACTCTATATTATATCTCAAGTGAATTTGAGCAGAAACATCCATCAAATGGTTCAACCAAAACCATAAAACTCCCATTTCATTAGTCATTATCATTTTAGAATTGACTAGGCAACTATATAAATCTTGGTTCAAGTTAAAAATAAGGGTAAATTTCAAGTGAGGTAGAGTTTTAACGTAAATACATGAGAATATAATGAGGTATACTCCGACCACTTTCCGGCCAGACAAAGATAATGTGGCATTCTATTTTCAAATTTTAGCCAATTTAAGGATTTTATCACTGTAATGCCCCTTAGTATACCTTATTAAAATATTTAATAAAGAAAAAATTGCCCCTCTCTTTTTTTCATAAGCAAATCTGTACTTTTAAATGTGTTTTTTTTTTTTTCAATTTTTTATCTTTTTCATTTTTTGTATTCTGTATGAGTGTTATTAAGAAGGGAAATCTCCCACAGAGGCTTTTTTGACATTTCACTTGTTCCAGTCACCTTGCACTGCACTTCACAAATGTACTATACCTCAATGTAGTTTCTGAAACGTTGATGCACATATTTGTATTTAGGTTAAACCTCAGTAGACCACTTTGAAATTTACCCTAAAAATTAAAAGAGCAACTGCACTGCCTTTCATATCAAAATATGCAATATATTACCATCAAGCAGATGTTCTAGCTGTCCTTCATTATCCGATACATACCAAGCACATAGTTTAGCTCTCCTCAATCATTGTACACATATCCATGCCAAAAACCTTGACAAGAGCATAACATCTATTTTCTTCCCATCAGCATTTCTAGTTCTCATTCAAACAGCAAGAAACAAAAACCAATACCATATAGGGTTTCTTGGATATTATAAAATTAGTGCATGGAAACACGAGCACCCATGATGAATCTAAGAATACACTTCATAAAATTTGAGGATTTCTCACTGGCAATAAGGCCTACTACTAGTATGAGCCATGATGAATTTAGGAGAAATTCTTCATAAACAGCAACAAACAGGAACCAACAGCACATAGTGTTTCTTGGATATTCTACAGATAGTGCATGCAGTGCATGGCAATCAAGAGCACCTCATGATAAATCTAGAAACGCTCTTCATAAATTTGAGAATTTATCACTGGCAATAGGCCTAACAGCCATTATATCTCTAACTACACAGTGTTTCATTTTTGTGAGGACTTGAGCGCACCTTGAGTTTCTCTCTACATCCCTACTTTCTCTCCCCCTCCTTCACTTCTTCCTCTCCCATGAAATTCTAAGAATCCAAAAATGGGCCTAGAAATGAAGCTCTAATTTGAAACTACTGGAAAGGAGGCAACAAAGGAGGATTTGGGGGGGGGGGGATGTGAGGAGAAACACAAAATTTTATAAATTATATGCCCAACACGCTCTTAGTTTCCCTTTTGTGAAATGTTCGGCTCACTTTCTTTATGCACAATTAAAATCAAGAACATGGCTTGCAGAGACAGACACCTTAGGTCCGCAAGACCTTAGGACTGCAGCAGATAATTCTTTCTGAGAACCAAACAATACATCTCGTGCATTACAAGAAATCCCAAATAATACATCACAGATGCAACAGTCACTAACCCACTAACTTCAATCTAACAATCTCAAAATCCTGATTGAAGAATAAGGACAGAAAATTCTGGCCAAATATGTTGCATAAGAAAACCTATTTTTAAGGGGGGAGAAAGGAAGTCAATAGTAGAATTTGTAAAATTGAAAAGGAAAAGAAAGATTAAATAAATTGATAGCAACAAAACAATTGAGAGAGAGAGAGGAAAAAAAAAAACCTTTTTTGTCAAAGCACCCGATTCGGAAGAATACACATTCTGCCTAGGCAACCCTCTTCGTCGTGGATTGTCACTACAACCAGACATAACATTCTCCGTCATGACTATCAGCTCGTACAATTCGGCAAGAGAATGACGATAGAGAAGACGCCGTTTTCTTGGATTACATTCACAGAGTCGCTCCCAATGCTGCAGCACAGGTAAATAATACAGGTAAATGAGTAAACCACAACCAAGTTAAAATAGCAATAACAAAAGGACGAAGTACCATAATCCCCTAGAGCACTGTAAACCCCCACCCCTTCCAACCATCCAAACACTCAGTAGCCTTAAATACAACAGACGCAAACCAGGGGTTTTGCACTTAAGGGGACACCAAGGTAAGTGGAGGCATCAAACAACTAGCAAAGGAATCCAATACAATAGGAACCACATTAACCACACAGAAACTACACTCTCATTCGAGAGATAACTTCAAAAAAAAAATAGAGAATAGTACGCTTGTCTCTGTTGCAAACTGAAGATGTGAATCAACAAGCCCCTCTTTCCTACTCTAAAACCGTCCAATACTCCTCGTTCCACACTCCTATCTGAACTACAGCCACCACCAAAGTTAAATAAGAGGAGATAGAGGGTTTGAATTTACTCTTTTCTTTTTTTTTTAGATTAAAAAAAAATCAAAAAATCAATCTGTAGCAGCACCATTAATCAAGACTGAAATTAGCACTAGACAGACAACTTTGAATTCAGTTACGCCATGCCCTCCAAAACCCTTCTCATCCAAGACCCTATCACGAAAATACCAATTCAAGGCCTACTTCGTTAACCATCTCCGACTCATCTACCACCTCATTAGTCACGAAAGCAACATCCAGAATTTTCCAACCCCTTTGCCTCCTTGTATCCTAGGGCATTTCAGTTGTCCTCCCTCCATGACGCCCCTATCTCATCCTTCTTCTCTGCTGATGGTGGGTTTTGGAATGCTCTCATTACTGCCCTGGAATCTAGCCTCCTCACGAGTTCTAGTGATTCCAGGGTATGGGTTGGGGACTCCTCAGGAGTTTTCTCTTGTAGGTCATTTCTTCAACATCTTAACCTCCCACCAATGTATCCCTCATTCCACTTAGCCTCCATTATTTAGAAGCCTAAAGTTCCCCTGAAAGCGCGCGCCTTTGTTTGGACTTTGGTGCTAGGTAGGATCAACACCCATGATGTGTTGCAACGGCGCCAACCTGGGTGGGTGCTCTCTCCGAATCAATGTCTTATGTGAAAACGGGATGAGGAGACCTCCTCACACCTGTTTCTACATTGTGATTTTCCGAGATCCTTATGGCTCCATCTGGGGATTAGGGGGGAGTGTTTTGTTAGCCCGATAGACATTGAGCAGCTCTTACAGATCCGTTTTGTCGGATTGGCCGGGGCAAGGAGCGTAGGTTGCTATGGCAGTGTGCTTTTTTCGCACTTCTTTAGTGTGTTTTCGCTGGAACGGAATTCCCAGATTTTCACGGGGATTGCAAGCCCAGTGGAGTTTGTTTGGGACGACTTTGTTTATACTTTATATGGCCTCTCTTTGGGCCAAAGAGGCAGGGGCTTTTAAGGGTGTACTATTGTCCGATATTCAGTGCCATTAGGGCAATTTGTAATTTTCTTCTGAGGACATCTTGTCCTTTGTAATTTGTTGCTATCATCAATACAATTTTCTTTTATCAAAAAAAAAAAAAAAAAAATTCCAACCCCCACAAACCCACCATGGGTTAACAATGTAGTCTCTGACATAATAACCCCCAATGTAATAGAAAGAACCTTAGTCAGAATCCTGAACATACCAGTTGGAAATCTCGAACCTTGTCGAAAATCTCTAACCTTACTAGACTAAATTTAAAATCATACAAACCCTAAGGGGCAAGCTGAACTAGTAAGAGCTCTGAGATCTATTCCAGAGGTCCTAAGTTTAAGTCCCCTTAGGGCCACTAGTTTTCCAGGTCGTTAACTTCGGGGCCCATGGGACTAGTCGAACAACGCTCAAATACCCATGTTTTCAACCACCCCGGTTGCATTGAACTCTGTAATAACACCCTAAAAGGTCCTCCTTTGATCACTATCCAACAATCCTAATCCTCCTTAATCGATCCCCAACAATCCTTTGCTTGGGCTTAAGTAGTAGCTATGGGATATAAAGCTATTAGGTTGTCATGAAGGTGAAGTCTTTTAGTTGATGAAAGAGGTGGTTGTTTCCTAGTTTCTCTTATCTAAATCTAATAACCTTTAAATAACCTTCAAACAGATGAGGGAGAAGGTACCTCCCGTTCCCTCACTCTCTCCTCCCATGTCCCCTCCAAGGCTGAACATATCGGATTTGAAACGGAAGTTTGGGCGATTGCTAGGTTGGATTAGGGCTCGATCCAACACGAGAGGGCGGTTTCTTGAGATAGGCCTCTCCTCGAGGGGGAGATCGACGACGATTTTCGTTCCTGGGGACCCGGCGGACGAGAGGTGGACTTCTTTTGCGATGGCGCTCGGGGAGGTGGTGGATGAGCCTTCTTCGGCCTCTTAACAACGTAAGGGACGGCAGGGCCCTCATCTAGATCTGTAAACCATCAAAGGGGTTGGTGAGATGGGGGCACGTGGATCTGACCAAAATGCTTCGGGTACTACACTTCATGGTCTTCACAGCTCCATCTTAGGTTCCACCATTAATATTGTGCTTGACTTATCTCTCCCAAGTCCCCTCTTCTTGAAAACTCCTCTTGCTCTTTCCCCGCTTCTTGTGGAGGGTCTGAAACTTGGGGTTAATATTGAGAATTCAAACCATCCATTCTCTGGCAACCCAAGCAAGGTCAGTGTCGCATATGTGGTCGAATGTGAACCATCAAAGGGGCTGGTGGCAGCACCCCTTGGTGATGGTCACCACGTCATCAAATTGAAGATTGTGCAAGCACCTGTTCAGGGGACTCCTCCCTTGAGTTTTGGTGCAGCCTGGGTTATGGTTTAGAATTCGATAGTCATGCTGGAAATCGACAAGATGAAGGTGCTAAGTTTGACGGGGATGACAGCTATGATTACTATTAAGAGGGTTTTGGAGTATATGGTGAAGGCTTGTTGATTGAAGACCTTAGAGAGACTTTCGCGAGGGAGGAATGGAGTTCTCATGTATCTGCAACTCCTGCCGTGGATTTAGAGGGAAGTACTCTCTTTACTGAAGAGGTCGGGTGCTCTTTGAAGCAAGGGGTGGTTAACTTGGAGAGTTCCTAGAAGGAAGTAGTGTTTCATCATGAGGGTATGAAGAAGTCTGATGTTCGTGGATATGGCGATGGACATTTGCCCACTCCATTCACACCAGGCCCTACTCTTGGCAATGGAGACGCAGATGATCGTGGAAACGCCCTTGTGGAGAATTTGGGGATCAAGCTTGTTCATCATGAGGGTATGAAGAAGTCTTGATGTTCGTGGATATGGCGATGGACTTCTGCCCACTCCGTTCACACCAGGCCCTACCCTTGGCAATGGAGACACGGATGATCGTGGAAACGCCCTTGTGGAGAATTTGGGGATCAAGCTTGTTGATGGTATGGGGAAAGATGTTACCCTTGGGGCAAAAAGCTATTCCAAGAAGAAGAAGAGCTACCAGGCGTTGGAACGGTTAAAGTCTAGCATCAACTATGACGGTCGTAGTAACAAGTAGGGTCTTGTAGGGAGTTTTGTTCCTTGGGTTTGGGGGATGGTGTTTTGGTCAGCTAGTATGGCTTTTTCTATGTCCTTGTATCCTCTCTCTTATTCTTAATAAAATCTTTTTATTATCAAAAAAAAAAAAGAAAAAAGAAAAAAGAAAAAAGGAAGTAGTAAAACAATCCTTAATTGCACCCATCTGAAATGGTCTCTGGAACAAAAATGACATCAAAGGCACTCCTTGAATCATATTGAGCTCTCCACTTCCTCCTTCACAAAAAGGTCCTCATATACCACAGTAGTTTCCTTACTAATCCTTCCTACATGCATTGGCTTCTAACTTAATGTAACTAGACCTCTTAATACAACAACCTTCATCTTCTGTCATATTAATTTTTTGCCCCTCAAGAGCACCTCCTCTGGAATATTCAAGAGTTCAATGGAAAATAATCTGAACAAGGTTTTTACGACTTCCTAAACTAGTACGCGGAACTCACCCTCAACCTTATTAGCAAACAAGGACCAATCATTACACGAATAGGTGTTTCAAGGACCAACTGACATTGGGCAAAGGAAGATGAAGGCTGGGAACCCTAATGAAATACTTAAAGCATTCGTAGAAGACAAAGAACCCCACAACCCAAGTGTTCCCTAAACATTCCAAATAGTGGGTAATAATCCCCGAACAAAACCAACTAAGGGTACAAAACTACGAAGACCAACTAAGGCATTACAATTCCCCTAATAATGAAATTAAGTCATGCACGATGCAGGGGCCATTATAGAGTTAACCACCACTCACCTCTTCCCTGATACTCAACAGCTCAGAAACAGTACAACCATCAAAAATAGGATCAACCTTAGTGGCAAAACGAGCATCACAATCACAAAGGACAACAATAACCCCTGACGTTCCCACAAAAGCTACCACCAAAAAAATTATCCTATCCCTAAACCCAGACTCTCAAATACTCCGAATATAAAAAGAATCTACCCACTACACATTAGTCTCTTGACACAAATCCACGTCATGCGAGGCTATAGTGAGAACAACATTAACCAAACAATGCTTACACCCCCTCCCCAAACCATTAACATTTCAACAAATAGTTTCATTGGAAACAACTAACACTCTTGTCCTATGATCCTCCCCTTTCCCATAATTGATTGACAAACCTTAGAAGACACACAAACTTTATTTGCCATCAATAGGACTTACAAATTTAAGCCCAAGACTGTCAAGCATGGATTGAGGATTTATGTTGCCCCTCTCAAGTCTCAACCCTAGTGGTCAGATGGTAACAACCCCCTCCCCCCTTTTGAATTCTGGGACCAGTGGCACACAGAAGTATGTGGATCAAGTAGCTCTCCGAGCACAAATGGTTGGCTGACCCCCTCAGCACCCACCTCGCCTGTGCTTGCACCTCAATGATCATCTTCTATTTGAAAGAGTAGTCCATATTTTGGAAAACCAAATAAACTACCAGTAACATTTGTAGATAAATCAGTCCCTTTAAACAATTCGGCAGAAGATGATGGTTCGGAAAAAGAAATTAAATGCAGCCATCAAAGAATAATAATAAAGCCACTAACAAAAAAGCATGTCAATTACAAAAATGAAATCAGAGAAATAACTTCCACTCTAAACGAGATATATATTTTGCCCACACAATAAATATTTTTGAGAACAGATGAGCAGCACAAATAGTTGATACGGGATGTTGATAGATAAGATACACCAAACACGAATACCGAAAAAATATTTTCTAAGACTGCCAAAATTCATATACCTCCAAACAAACAAACGTAGCCGGTCTGCAGCGACAAACAACGGCTGAAAGATACAAATACTGCTGGCAGATAATGCAAGTAGGATCCTGCAATAACACAGCTCACGTTATCCATAATGAAACATAATCTAGGTTGAGAGGGGAAATAGGTTGATGGAATCAATATAAATGATTGCCCCACATAAAAATTATACCTCCTCAGTGCCAACATAATCAGGATGCTTCCGGGGTGTCATAACAGATGTTTTCACAATGCCCTTCTTCCAAAGCCGCTCTCTCCAAATCTTTTCTTTAGCAAAAACTCTGAACAACTCTTTATTCATGTACGGTGCTACCTTGGTGTCACAACCAATCTGTTCACATCAGCACAATAGTCGAACGTAAGTACACACATAATATGAAACACCCATAGCTCCAAACTGAAGAAACAGCACAAAGAAAAAGGAAGTGTCACTCAACAAAGTTCATCTATATTTCATTACAATTGGTCCAGTAGACTTATATAAAGAAAACAAAAGACAAACAGAACCCTAAAGCAAAGGTAATGACAGTATCTCAGCACGGCTGAGGTTTTATGCATTCAAATTATTAGAAAACCTTCAAATAGACTATAAGAAAAAACCACGTGCTAAAGACAAATTACCTTTCAGATGCATGGACAGGGAAACAAACTTTTAAAAACAGAAAAGAATATATCACAATGAAAGACCTACATAATGAAAAGTACTTAATTGGTAACAGAACTGACGACAATCAGGTAAGATCAAGCAATTAGTATTGAAAAGGAAAATCAAAGGGTACCAATATAAGACAAACATAATATAAAGCAAGCAATTAGGCAAACAACCATGTTAAACTAGTCATTTGAGACCTTCATCCTCACACGAGTTACAAAAACAAGAGCTTTAGTTACCACGGCTAATTATAACTACATAAGACTTATGAAGAGACCTAAACACATTCCCATAAATGACGTGATAAGACCTGCGACACTTCAATAATTCTCTAAAACTATGAGCCATAGTACCATATGCAATAGATATGACAAAAATGAAATGGGGTAAAGTACTTGCACCATTCAGAACAGTGAAGCATGACAACAATTCATCTTGTCTCACAGTAGAACTTCGATGACCAAAAACATTCTATTCACCCATTGAAGGTTGAAACTTTTCATTAAAACGCAGAACACAAATGACAAATTTGCAACATCTTAAGATGATGAAGAATCATGCCTAACCAAGTACCAGTAGTTATGTCATTTTCAGCTTGATGCCTTGATGATGCAAATGCTATGTTTGGCCAAGTAACAATACTCAAGTCATGCTCAGCTTTCTTTTTCATCTTTTTAGGAATTCATTCACAAATTGTCCTATCACTGAATAAATACCATTCATTTCTCTCTTCAATCTGCAAAAATATTTTGCCAAAATATTGGAGGGCACATAAATATACTCCAAGGTGATCTTGCTAAGTCACACTATGGATTGAGTTGGAGGGAAAAACAAGCCAATTTCTACCTTTTGACTTTTGTGTAACGAATGTAAGGGAAAAAATAGGATGAGACATAGTGTTAAACCTTTGACACATGAAAGACAAACATTGGCCATTGGCCTCGATGTATCAATGTGCATTGTTTAACAGTATCCCAGTAAAGGCATAAACTACCATAGATTGTAAATTACTATAACAAAGTTATGATTATTATCCAATTTCCCTTTCGGAAAAATATCCTATGACTTCAGTTAAAAGAAATACTTGGTCAGCAAAATGCTTTCATCAAAGAACCATGCAAAGCAGCATTAGTCAAAGAACTGGACCTCGGCCACCACACAAAGCAGCTCTTCATGAGAAAGCACAGCAGGCTTATGATAGAGTTGATAAAGCTCTGATCCAAACCCTCCATGAGGCAACCAATCAGCAGGAGCAAAATTAACAGCCTCAGCACAGTTTAACCCTATCATAGCACACAAAATATTTAGAAAGCTCACACCAACATGAGGCACAAATGATAAATAACTTTAGTCTTAAGTATCAAAAGTCTCCATGAAGCACTTACCAAAATTGAAACCTCCGTGATAAGATCTAGGGAAGGTAATCACAAAATTTCCTGGCTCCTTGTAGAGGCACCCAAACATAAAAAAAAAAAATAAATAAATAAATAAATAAAATAAAAGAGAGAGAGCATAAGTAACCAAATAAAGAGATGAAAGATATTGAGCAAAGCAGTTGACGAGTTCTGGTATCAGGTACAGAAAATGAGAAACAAAATCACATAAGTAATTGTTCTTCGATTTTGAACAGCTGTGAAAACTCCTACCAGTTATCTCTATCAAAGTCTTTTCAAGTCCAATGAAAAGGAATTTGCATCATCTTCTGCAGTCAACTCTATAACTAAAGGGTGAGGGTAACACACCGCATATAATCCACCACTATATGGTGCTTATTCTAAAATACCCACCCATGCCACATTAAGAGTCTTCCCTTCAATTCCATCCTTGCCAACACAACAGCACCAAACATCATTATCTTTCAAAGTAATACCATTGTCTTTTCATAGCTATACAAATTATCAATCTTACAGCTCATTTAAGATTTACTTGCTAATTTAGGGTCGGCTGGTTTGTTTAGGGGCCGATGGCTTTGTCGAGAATGGATCTTCTCTCTGTCACTGTATTCTCTCTCTTCTTCTTAATAAAGCTCTTTCTTTTATCAAAAAANAAAAGTAAAAAATGTTGTATCTACATACATTCCAGCAATGTCAAAAGCTTCGCCTTCAATTTTACAAGAACCTAAAAAAAAGCACATGACAAGGATTTCAATCTAAGGCCTTGTTTGGCAATTAGCTGATAGCTGATAACACATATTGGATTACATTAGCTGATTTGACTAGCGAATTATATTAGCCGATTTGACTAGAGAATGTATTAGCTGATTTGTATAAAAGTGTCTGGTAAAATTAGCTGATTACAAACCGCTAACTGAAAAAGTAGCCCATTAGCCTTTTGTAAAATAGCGGATTGGGACGAATCCTCTAAAACCCAATCCACTATTTACCAAACACTAATATTAGAGGATTGTCGTGGTGAAACCTCTAATATGGCACCAATCCGCTATCCACTCTTCAATCCGCTATTTACCAAACATGGCCTAAATCTTTACTACAAGCAACGCCCTCCGTCTCAAAATAATTGTCGCTTTAACTAACTTTATTTGTCCCAAAATATTTGTCGCTTACATTTACAATACAACATTAATTACTCATTTTCCTAATATACCCTTGTGGTTTATAACTACTTTCGCTTTCCAATGCACCAAATTCCAAATTAATGCAAGGGTAGTGTTAGTCAAATAGTTTAAGCTACCATTAGAATTAATAGTCCCTTTAATATGTGCGCATTGACCTTCAACGACATATATTTTGAGACAAAGACAAACACACACACACACACACACACACACACACACACATATATATATATATATATATATTCTTTTGAGAGAAATGTTAGCAACTATGGGGAAAATTCTAACACCATAGTCCAGCAACGAATGTTATGGGACCAGTGCTTTGAGTTATATGCGTTCAATACTTCATAGCTTGATAACACACTTAGATCAGCTACACCTAGATGGTTCAATGTGTAAGATATACCTTGTTTACAAACTCCTTTTAGATAAATAAAAAAGCCCATACTTCTAATATATATCAACAAAACATATTATAAGATTGGAGGACAACATCTGCTTTCTCAAACAGAATCTACACCAACAGAAGAGAGATTTGGCAATCTAGTCACCATAGGCTTACAAATACTCAGTAGCAAAATTAGAATCTTGTTGACTATTTCCTGACCTTGCCCGTGATTGACTGCTGAAATCAATTACATCTCAAACAACCATCTTCTGCTAACTCCTTTCGTATCTCTATCACTCAATTAGTAGGGAAAAGGAAGGTAAGGAAGCCTCATCCTCTTCAAATCAAGATTTGCTCATTTACCTTGCTTGGAAGATAAATTTATACCCCCTACCCAGGTGATCTGATCAATGGGCTACACATAATCAGAGTTAAGAAAGAAAACATGATCGCATGGCAAGTGTCCAAACTGAATAGGAACATAATTGGGAAGAAAGGTTGGGCCACTAAAAATCTCATCAGGGCATATCCTCCAAAATTGACCACCATTTTCATTGGTAAAAATGTTCACTACTCCGTACACCAAAGGAAGCCACCCAACACCAAAACAGAAGGGGGCAAAAAAAAAAGCAATAAACTATAAATCACAAACTACTTTGTCCTCCTCCATTACCCATGTAGTGCACATCAGCCCCAAAACCTTAACATAAGCTATCCCAGAGAATAGTTACGGTACTTTTCATAAAATTGTAACACTGCAGTTGCCCCCTAAAAGATTGGTAATGACCAAACATCCAAAACACTAGATGAGCTCAAATTTATTGTCCAAGAAAACTAGGCCAGCACAATTAAGCCAATTCCATAAAAACTAACATGTGACAAATTAGTAATTACCATAATATTTTTCATCATAAAAAAGGGGATACAGACATCATGCCATCAAAATATAAAAGATTGGCGTATTCTAAATAAGTACACAGTCAAGTCTCAGAATATCAAACCTGCAGAACACTATAAACCGGAACGCCATTTTCTTGTAAAACGGAAGGATTCAACATGGTGACAAGCTGGAACAGCAAATCTGGTTGCGCATCAAAGAGATCAGGCAGGCAGCTACGCATGACCTGCAGACAATAAGCATGCTTGTTAATTGTTATGACCTGGTTTACAAAGGGCTTTACTAGGAAGGGACAAAAGATAGCTAGAGCTGCAAATATACTCTCCTTTTCTTGAGATAAGTAAAGTAATTGTACTAAAAGCAAATGTGAACAAGGAGACGACAAGATATCCTCATTACAAAGAAATCAGTATTGCAAACATACTCTCTTTATTATACAATTTAACTGAACTCAATGACAAAAAAATCAATAGCTCTTGAAGCACATCCTGAATCACCCTCCCTACTCGGCTACTCCCCCAACAACCCCTTAAAAACGGCAGGGAGATGAAGGAGAGAAGAGCGAACAGGATCAAGTCTAGCCTGTCCATGCTTCTGAGCTTGGGAACAAAATCATTAGTAATTCTTAAGATGTTTTTCTCAACCTGGAATCCATTTCTTTACTACAAGGTTGACATGCCTCTTCCCTTAATCAATAGAAGACCAAGATAAATTCATTAAATCTTAGACCACATACTAACCTTCTCAAATGCAGAGGCTTCACTACCAGGAACACTGTACCAACATTTTGGCTCTCCCCTGATAACAGTTACATGTAAGCATAAATGCCTCATAATCTACTATAAATAAATTGTATAAAAACAATAGAAAAGGAGATACTATGCACCCAATATACAGCTCGATGCTCTTTAGACATATAGCTGTAAGGGCATCTAAGGGTTACGCAAGGACCAACAGACACAAAAAAACTCATAACCAATTTTTGGAAAGGAATGATGAAGACATCAGATCATCATGCACCCAATCATTGAAAACTTATCTACACAAAACTCAATGTAATCAAAGAACTCACAGCCAAATGCCTCAAGCGAAATAATAGTGGACTCGGTTACATTTGCTTATAAAAAATAAATCAAATTGAGGATAAAATACACAAAAAGTGACCACTGAGTGATGGAATTGTGCCTTCCTACTCAATCACACTTACCCCAAGCCCCCCTGAGAATAAGAAATAATAGTCTAGTAAAAGAAGCACAATTGTACAATGGTACGTTTTTGCTACATTTATGCTATCTGAAACAATTGTAAGGTTCGTAATAGAATATGACTCTGAGAGTATAAGGTGAATAAGACACAATTTCATACATTATACACAGTTCCAAAGCGCAACAGTGGCCAAATCTTCATTACATCATCTTCTTTTNAAAGAGTCCCACCAAAGCAGAACAGCGAGGAAACGATGGAAAGGTTGACGCCACAATCAAAGGTCAACAAAATCATGGGCCCAATTCGCCAACATCAACGTTTATTGCCTTTTTTTTTGGATAACATGGGTATCCGAGCTTTGCCGGCATCAATACTAATTGCCTGCTTAATGCTATATAGAAGCTCCACTATTCCGAACTAATGGAGGTCACAACGTGCATCAATAAAAGTGTTTTCAATATTCTGTTATACCAGTCATCTTTTGCAGATTTGATTACATCTAAATTCTGTCCTTGAACAGTACTATCTTCATATCTAAACATCTAGCCTGTCTTACATCTTCTCTTAAACCAAATCCTACAACCATAAGGATAGAACACCCACATCTTTCAACACCTTAAAGAACAGCATCATCAACATTACCTCAAATGCAGAAGCCTGCTGCAGCTTACCCACACTAAAGTTTGGAACCATCAGAATTAAGCTTTAAATATTTAATAGATAGAATGGTAAAATTCTGCTGAGATCCACCTCTGGCATCAAATTCAAATTTAAAGGTCGAAAGATTTCTCCATCCTAAATAGCAATTTCTTATCGCCTAATGCCTGAACTATCTCAAAAGTACTAATCAATATATTATAAGAAATAAAAATATTAGAAGGCACCTGGATAACTGTCATAGTTTCTTAGTCATGTACAACGTTATAGTCCATGCCCTACATTGTGGTTCAACTTCAAGGCAAAACAGAGCCAGTTCGAATTTGCTTTATTAACCCTTGGTACAGCATGTTTTGAAGAAGATGCTTATGGATCGAACTCTTGAAAACATTTCAACCTAATTCCTAGCACGTATATAGATCACACTTCCAAATACATACTAGTGACATATTATTATGTCATATACAAAGGGCATAGCTTGAAATTAAAATTAAACAAACCTAACAGAAAAAACAGAGAACTATGAACAGTAAAGTCACATACCAGTGATGATAATTCATTGAATAGAAGCAGTGATCTTCAAAATGCCAACAGAACGCAGAAAAGAGCATGCCAATATATAGCCAGGGCACCATAACACCAGCTATACTGTGATGAACTGCTCGAAGCATTGAGCCCCTCAACTTTGGCAAGTTATTGAGATTCCAAGGACTGTTACAATATTCATTCCACACTTCAGCATCAACTGATCCCAGTCTTTCGTCATTCAAGCGCGGAAAACCACTTCCATACACAGACGTATCCAAATCACTACCATACATGACTTCAACCTCACCCAAAGATCCCTCCACAATTTCCCAAAACTTCTTCTCTAGTTGGACGCGAGAGCAAGATGCAGAGCCAAACCACTTCTTCTTTGTCCGATCAGCCAGCTTCCTAAAAGCTTCCAAAGAAAAGCATTTTCCAGGAACAAAACCAAAACACTCTTTATCAGAATTCAAACAATCCAGACAATACCAGTTGCCTGGTGGGATAGCTTCCAGAGGTGGTGAGAGGCAATAAATATGCCATCCCTTGTTACATCTATCACACAACAGCATAACTTCCCCATGCAACCCACTCTTACATTGTTCACATATTTGATCACGCTCCTCTTCCTTCTCTGGAACACCGACTTTAACAGTTTCCCCATTATTACTTTTCCTCCTCTTCTTAGAACAAGACAAATCAGAAATCAGGTCAGTTTTCTTCTCATTATTTATTCCTCTCTTACAACCTTTAGATCTCCTGTTATGCAACTTGTAATAATACTCCTCATAATCATACAAATGTTCCCTGTACAACTGACCTAAAACATGCTTCGCGCACTCAGAAATCTTGTTCCCGGGCCTCACGAACTTGAAAACCTCTCCCCACTTCTTCTCCCTAGCAACCTTATCGTACCCGCCAAACCGCTTCACAGCATTAAAAACCTTACACAGATCCAGCTCCTCCCCATCAAAAACAACCTTCCTCCTCGATTTCCGCCCACAATGCGCCTCCAAGAATCTCGTATATTCCAACTCGAACGTCTTGGAATCACATGAGGCAGGCCTAGCTTGCAACTGATGAATGGCCTGGGTCTTTGTAGGGAAAGTAAAGGAATTCAAATCCAAGGCAAAAGGGGGTTTCCAGCTCTTGGGTGGGACAATCTTACAAATCCCATAAGGTTCAGCCTCTTCCCTAATCTTATAAATAAACTCCAAAGGGTCCTGAAATTCCTCCTCAGATGGGTAATAAACAGGGGCAGGGGGTATACTCAATGACCCATTTGATAACAAACCTGAAGTTTGCCCTAATCCCCCTCCCCTTTCAACAGCCCTAGGTCTACCTTTCCCCATTTATCATCAAAGTTTTCACCAAATGCATCAACATCCAATCAAACCAAACCCTACACACATTACAAGATTTTCCAACAAAATTCAATTTCCTCAAATCATAATCAAACAAACAATCAATCATCAATCCAATGAACTCAATAACTTCAAATTTCTAGGGGTTTGAAACATACCTGTTTTGCGGATAGAACAAGTTATCTTCTTCCTGAAATTAAATGAACACAAATAAAATTTTCAATTCACAAAAAAAAAAAAAAAAAAAGAAGGTTATATGAACCGAAGCAGGTGAAATTTTAAGAGAGAGGGAGCGTTTTTCGTGGGAGATTTTGTTAAGTTGGTTAGAAGAGAGAGAAAAAGTCAGGAGATGATTTGGTAAAATTTTAGGGTCTTGAAATCGGAAAATATTACGAGAAGATGACACTAGTACTTAAAATTAGGGTTTTTCAGTACTTTCTCAATTTCGCAATTCCCCTAATTCTATGTGCTTTTTTTCTTTCCCCTTTTTTTTTCTTTCTTTTTCAATTTGTACGATGCGACGTGATTTGTACGGTGCGTGAGTATAACGCGCTGCACATTCATTGAGTAATGTGTGGGACCAGGTTGGTACGTGGCTTTCACGCGATGTAGAAATGGGGGGTTGTTGAATGAGGCGGTTCAAGGGAGATTAATTGACTCGGCCATTTTAATGAAGATAAAGTGAACCGCCCGTTGTTTAATGTGGCTCGTGGGTTTCTTTAAGGTCGACGTGTCGCAATCTGGGCTGTATACCTTTTCATTGACGGTTGAGATTAATTGAGTTATGTCAACTGTTTCAAAATACTTTGTGCTTTTTATTTTGATTTTTATTCTACCTTTTCGGGAAATAAAACTTATATATTTATATTTTTGTTTATAGTACTGTATGAAAGAAGATACGTAAATTTTATCATGGAAGTTTTTAATGAAATACCTTAATGTAGAATTTGAGCTTGCAAATCGGTCTAAGTTATGCCGTGTTTGTGTTTATGTCGGAGACAAACAAGTCAAAACCTCCTCAATAAACTCGTCCTAGTTAATAATTCGACACTAACTTGACCCTGTTAAAAATCGTGTCAAACTCATGTCGATCTGCTTAACAGGTGCTGTGCGATTTCTCTAATGTTTGTTCTTTATATGTCAGAAAAAACAAAGAGAGTTGGACGATTTCGTGTTGAAATCTCAAGCATATGGCCGGCCCTGTTTGGGGTGATTGTCAATTGCCAGTTTCCATTTTTTTTTTTTTAAATAACTACTTGTAGAAATTATATTTAAAGTTGAATTTTTTGTACTTGTAGTTGTCAACGTAATTTTCAAAATTAACAACAAAAAATTGAAAACCAAAAATAGTAGTTTCCAATTAGTTTTTCGTTTTCAAAAAAATGAGAATTGGCAACTAATAACCATCCCAAATACGGCCTAAGATAATCCATTTAATTAAATAAATTTGTGTCCCCCATTTAATTAAACATGTTCAAAATTCCAATCCTAACTCATTATTCATTTTGATGTGTTATCATGTAAATGTAATGACAACTTTTGACAGAATGATCGAACACCACAGAGTGATGCCTGAATCTTTTTTCCAAATGCATTAACAATCTTATAAATTATAAAACCAAAAATAATGCCAACATAGAGGTAGATCAATTGTTTCAAATTATATATACTTGCTATCTTCTTCTGCCTCTTGCTACGTTTTTGTTCACCTTTAGAGGTTCCGATCCTTAAAATTGCCACATAAATTTTCGTGGTTACTTCAAAAAAAAAAAAATTGTTTTGCATTGTTGTGCAAATTTTTTACAATAGAAATTAGGTTTGCAGTCATTTTTGGAACATGGCAGTGGTCCAACATTTACGGGGCTAATTTGCCCAAAAAAAAAAAAAAAAGTTGCTTTATTTTGGAGCTTTTTTAATGAAATTGCCACAAAAAAAAAATGTGGCAACTTTGTTTTCCCGCTAAAAATTGTGATTTTGACTAGTTTGTCACAAAAAAGTATACTACTCCCTATGTCCATCTTTATCTTTCCAAGCCATTTTTGGGTACAATAATTTAGGAGAGAAGTTTAACCCACTTTTGCCCTTAGTAGAGAAAGAATATAATAAAGGGTGAGTGATTTTATAATTTTTTTATATGAATGTGAGAGAAAGATAAAATCAGAAGAAAGAGGAAGAGTGATTGGAGAGAGAAATTAGATTATTTTTTTTTTTATTGTATTTTGGAGATGGTGAGGGGTAATTTAGGGAGGATGTGGGGATTTATTTGGTTTGGAAATGTAAGTGCGGGACAAATATTTTGGTGGTTTGAAAATGTGAGTGTGGGACGCAAGGAGTATATTTCTAGACATAATGTCGTTCAAACTTAGTGGAGGATACACTAATGGCCAAGAGGTATCCATGAAACCCCTTTGCAACAAATAAACACATAGAGCTACAGTGTAAATTAAAAAAAAATAAAAAAATAAATAAAAATTGTATCAGATGTAAGGTATCATGCTGAGACTTGAAAACATAGCCCAGTTGACAGTTTGACTACAGTGGTTGAGGAGATAAAAAAAGAATGAACTTGGAAGAATAATTGATCTATCTCCTTCTCAAATCGTACAAGCTTAAAGAGAGCCTCCGTTATTTAAGAATCAAATCAACCTTGCTCGCACTTAGCTTTAATTTTTGTCACTCGTCAGCCGCTCAGTCATCACCGCCCTCCGTCACCAATCACCACTATTTCATAGTCCATTGGTGATGCGCCTGCCTTCGCCGCTTTTCATGCTCCACCTCCACCCCTATTTCTCCCGTGCGTCCAACGGAATATCTACTTCAAGTTTTTCCAATTATGATTACAATTTCACAACTTCTTCGTATCTTATACACAATTATCATCTCTTTCTTTTTTTTTTTTTTTTTTTTTTGACTTGATTGTTGACTCTTGAATCAAACCCGTCAAGTTTTAAAAAGTGAGACTGTTTGAAAGATTTTGGGACAACTATAGTGATTTTGACACTACACTTGTTGTCATGACTTATAACCACGAGGTTGCATTGCTTACATGTATTCTACAAAATTCAACTATAGCATTTAAAAGGAGTATATGTTTCTTCATGATTGCAATAATAGTGTCATCCTAAATTAGTGTATAAGTTTGAAGTATTTATATGTAAAGTTAGAGTCCAAACTGGACCTTTGGATTCGGAGTTAAAAATCTAATGGATCGAAGTTGCTTATGCCATGTCTCATCGAAGTTATTCTATTAAATATAACGTGTTTTGCTTGACTGAATGCAATCTAAATGGGCATCCATCACGAAAGATTTACTCTTATGAAGGAAGTGTTAGGGATTGAACATGTACAATTTATGTGTTTTTTTAAGGATTTTTTTTTTAAATATATGTTTTATTTTATCACAAAAAGTAAAATAAATAAATAATTAAAACCCACTCCAAGAGTCTTATGGACATGTCAGTATCCATATTAAAGTCAAGAAATTGGTTCTATAAATTTATTATTGTACGAGGTCTCAAGCTCCAAATTGTAATGGCTAATGGAAAATTTACCACTGCATGTGCTAATTGTGGCTAGATTTTGTACATGCCACTGGTGAAATCATGGCTATAATTATAGGTCCAGTTATTTGAGCTTTGGTAATGTGGCGAACCTTTTTACCATGCCCTTTTACGTCACAATAGATCACGAGAAAAATTTGCATGGCAAAGTACTTTTTCAACGAGAATTCCACATGTTAGCCCTGGACAAGTGATTATTTATTGCAATGCTTGTCCACAGAACTGTTTATACGATTTTCAGCTTCAACTCTCAACTTTGAAGACCCGTTCAAGATGGTTCGTCAATTGTCGATTTTTTTTTGACTTATAGTTATCTACTTAAATTTGAAAATCGACTCTCATAAATAATAATATATTTAATTTCATTAAAGAGAACACAACATAGAATAGAATTCAAATAAACCAAGGGCTTATAACAATGTTTAACCATTGACAAGTAACAACAATTCCTAAAAAAATAAAAATACAAAAATGGAGTTAAGTTCCCTCGGGGAGGAGAGGGAAGGGAGTAGGGGAAGATGAGGGACAAAAAGAGGCAACTTCAAAATAACTCGAAATGTCATGCATAGTAGAGTTTTTATGTGTAAAACTAATACTAACATGTTTGCATGTATCACATGCATCTACAAGGATATGTTATAATATAAGTAGAATATATGTGAGTGCATTATGTAGATTTTAAATTAAAATAGAAAAGTTAAACCTAAAAAATTACTTCACATATATGCTCTTGAAAAAGTCTCAATCTAATTTCAAATATAAAGTACAATCATTATGTACACAGTTGATTTCATTGTTGACTTGATAAGAAGGATTTTTTTAACCCAAACCCATCTTCTAAAGTGGTATAATCTCTTTATAATTTTATAGAGAATAAAAATACGGAAATTTCCTGTGATACCCCTGAACTTTGGCCTAATGTCAGTGGTGTCCACGCTTTTCCAATAGTGCCAGTGGTACCCCTGAACTTTGACTTTAACGTTTTTTGTAACCTAATGGTTGATGGAGCTCATTTCCGTTAGGTTTTTTTTTACTATTTGACTTAGTTAATGTATGGGGGCACTGTAAAATGACTGATATACCCTTAAT
>BSSO01000383.1:0-35246 GCA_030267885.1 Mesembryanthemum crystallinum
AATTGCTACTTGACTGCTAGGACACAAATCCTTCAAGACCTTCATATACAATAATCCAATTGCACTCCTACAATTTCTATAAGGCAGGTGGATGAGATTTCAGTAGATAGCTTTCTGTTTTTCCATTCGGGGTTCATACTACTTTCCTTTAATTACTGAAAGGAATTAGAATGTAAATTTTAAGAATTTTACTCTCCATTATACACGTGCTTTAAAGCTACTCCACAACTGAAACTTCTGATTCTAATCCACTATTACACTAATGATCAATTCTATCTGGCATATTAACGATAAGACTCTAACATGATCAAGCTTATCCACGTACAAATGTTCGAGGGTGCAAGATAGCTCTAGATTATTTTAATTTTTGAGTCTTATTGATTTGTACATCTATTAAAATATAAAGTGTGGTACACTTGAAACCCTTTCTAGAATATGTATAAGAGTTACCTACTGATGTTTCGTTATTGATGGGTCCAACATAAACTAAAGGTTAGCTGGGTTAGGATTGGTAGGGCAGGCCTATGCCGGCCCCGGCCCCTTTTAACGACACCCCTGGTTGTACTATTGATGAATTTATGTAACACTATTTCGAAAGAAATTTACATTATTTTTTTTTTTGAAAAATAATAAAATTCTTTTTTCCATTCACTAAAGGGATGCCAATGTGTCACCCTCAAAAATAATCAATGAGATTACAAACCAAAGTATATATATAGGGCATACCCTATATAAGCACAAATGGGGTAAAACAACAGAAAACTAAACTATATCATCTTCAATACAACACGTATACCACCTAGTACATGTATGGAATTGTATCACTCTATTTTTTTTTGATAAAGAAAAAGTATATTAATAACAAAGAAAAGTTGTAATTACAAAGGTAGAGGAAAAGGTGTTCTCAAAGAAAAGAATTACAAATCTCCCCAATGACGTTGGATGTCAATGAGAGTAACCCTCTTAAATGCCCCAACCGCTTTGCCCCAAAGAGAATTGTATCACTCTATTTAGTATTTGAATTTATCATTTTGTTTGTTACTGCATTATTTAAATTCTTTTTCATGAAGTTTTACATTATACCTTCAATCAATTTCATATTAGAACATTATGATATAGTGTTTTTTTAATTAGATGAAGTTGAAATACTCGATATTATTAGTAGATTGTCTGACGCTATTCTTGTTATTGAAGCTTCATCTAATTGAACTTCCATGCTTGAAAATCTACAATTACATTTCAAATTTATATTAAATGTTGGATTTATTTGCAGTTTCAACTGAGATTAAACAAAATCATATTCAATATTTAGCATTCCATCTTCGTATAGAAGAATCGAAGTTCAATTTCAATTGAGATAAATTTAGCTTCTCGAAAACTTAAATCGGATGAATTTTTGATCTATTTGACGCATTTTCTCTGTTGTACTACACAATCGAATTGCTTATAAATTACCATATGATTCTGTTTTTCAGGGGTGTCTTGGTAATGAATTTGACTCTTTGCCAATTTTGTTTTTTTTGCTTGCATTTATAGTTTATGGTTTTTCAATGGGAGCATGCGAATTTCAATTGAGTAGTCACATGGCAAGTGACATTTTATTCGAAGTGTATTTTACTCATTTCAATTTCAGCGAATTCTACTGAACGAACACAATAATAATATTTAAGACATAAAATAAATTGTAAAATCAAATAGAAATACTTATATACTATGAGCCCAAAAAAAGTTCCAAAAATGAAAAGTATGCTACCCTAATTTTTTTTATTGAAATTAAAAATCTACCCTAATTTTTTATTAGGTGCTCCTGAGTGCGCCGTTTAGCGACCGTGAAAAGTATGCTCTGTATCGTCAGCGTTGACCAAACAGACACGTTTATTGAATTGAAACCCAAAAAAAACCAAAGATTTTTGGAGCGAAAGAGTAGACAACATTCTCATCTCCCTCTCCTCTACCCCCAAATTCCCATCCCAAAATTTTCACCAAAAAACCTTCCCATCTCTGTCACCACACTGTCAAAATAATGTAACTTCCCCTTCAAAATTCAAACAAATCACAACAAACCCTTCAAATTCCCACCTTCAATGGCGACCTCAGCCTTCAAATCCACCTCTAGAAGAACAAGCACTTCTTCACCCATCAAGCCATTGCAGCAGCCATCAAAGCAGCAACAGCAGCAGCAACAGAAAGGGCCACCCCTTCGAAGATCGAGGAGTGTGAGCGCATTTTCTCGAACCCCTTCTGATGTATCCTCGGATTTTCACAATAAGAGGGACAATCCACTCTTTTGGGTTGATGGGTCACCTCGCTCTGATGGGGAGAATTGGGGTAAGTTGTTGAAATTTGACGAGATCTCATCGAAATTGATTGACCCAGATAATTTAAAGCGTTTGGAGGGCAATGGTAATGGTAATGGTAATGGTGGTGGTGGTGGTGGGGAGAGTAGAAGGGGGAGGACTGTTGGGAGGAGTTCTGGTGGAGAGGGGAATTTGCCCAGTTCGGGTTCGGGTCCGGGTCGGGGTCGGAAGGATTATGGCCGGAGCTTGTCGAGGGTCGATACGGGTCGTAGACGGCGGTCGCTGTCCAGAGGGCGGCATTATGGAAACTCTGAGGTTTGGTGTTTGGCATTTTGGTTGTTTTTAGTGATATTGTTTGTGTTGGTTAATTTGAATGCTGAATAGTTATTGTAATTATGATAGTGGTATTGTTGTTATGTGGAATTTAGATAGAGTTTAGTGGGTTTATGGATTGTGATGCTTGGTTTGTTGGGGCAAGTAATTGAGAAGTGAATGGTTGTGTTTAAGATATCAGACCTAAGTTTGGAATCTTGTTCTTGTGTCTTGGTTTGGAATTAGTAGCTTTTTGGAATATCTCTGTCAATTATTGGGAGAAGGTGTACCTAAACAATGAATGGTTATCAAATTGCCAACATTCAGTAGGGATTTGTAATTGTTGATTGTAGCCATTGAGCAAACTAGATATTTTGATCCAAAGCATGCTGTGTATATGGTGCACTATATGGTATCAAATCATGTGTGTGGATAGGACATACTAGTCATGCCAGTTTCTTTCTAGCAATTTACTGGGCATAATCTGGCTTTTTGATTAAGTGGATACAAATGCTTAATGCATTTTCTCTCTTGCAATATTTTAATAAACAAAACTCAAATATCCATACAAGAACATCAAATTTGGGACCTGAAATGATTTAGTTTAGGAAAATTTGATACCAATATTCCTAATTGCCCTGTAAAATTAATATTATTCCCAAGTTGAAAATTATACAAAAATATTCCAACGTTTACACTTTGTCACAAAAATGTGCAGTTTGCTAACGCTGTTAACCTATGTTAACGGTTTGCCGACGTGGCACTCCTAAAATATAATTAAGTCTTGAGTAACACGCTTGCGCAACTGTCTACTTGTTAGATGACCTAATTGAGGGGCTATTGTTCCAATTTAGGGTTATTTTTAGCAACTTAAGGGTGACATTTTTACAATTTAGGTCAATTTTTATGAAAAAATAGGCCTAAATTGGAAAAAATAGCCCCTCAGCTGGGTCGTCTAATTTAGACGGTTGCGCAGGAGTGTTACTCAAGACTTAATTATATTTTAGGAGTGCCACGTCAGCACGTCAACAGAGGTTAATGGCGTTTGCAAACTGCACATCTTTGTGACAAAAGTGCAAACATTGGAATATTTTTGTATAATTTTCAACTTGGGAATAACATTGTTTTATCAGGCAAACTTGGGAATATGAGTGTCAAATTTTCCTTTATTTTATTGGGGAAAGGGGTGGCAAATGTGAGCCTCGATGGATTATGAAATTTTCAATGTGGTTTAAAGTCACTGGGAAATGAGGTCAGCAAATGGTTTGGGCTATAGGTAAAGGTTGTGTCTGGATTACTTTGGAGTTTGGACTTCTGGCATTTGAACATTAGAAACTAGAAATAAAAGAGTTGATGATCCTTGAACCAAGTGTGATTTGTTTATCTTCTTCAAAAGGGCCTTTGCATCAACATTAAGCTTGATATGTCATCAAGGTTTGCTAGTGTAAATGCCACATTTTTAACCTTTCTAGCTGACATTGGATTGTGCAATTTTGCGTATTGTCTTGTGCATCAGAGTGATAAAGACCGGGAAAGTACTGCATTACCAAATTTTAGAAGCAAAAGTAAGGTCAGTTTCAATGCTGATCGTAGTTCCACGGAGGAGAAAACCACATTGGTTAGAAGTACTTCCGATTTGTCAGAAGTATTGAAAGGCTGGAATACATGGTCAAGTCAGCATAATAATGCGTTTGAGACTTCAGATGACTCTACTGTTGGTCTGGTATTTCATATCATATTGTCTTATTGGATGAAGATAACTTATGAAGGAAGGAACATTTTTTCAATGAGTATTTTATGGTTGTTTCTGTTAATAGTCTGGTTCACGAATACCATGCTGGGAAGATGGAAGATCAACAAGTTCCATTTCAGAAGCGGAAGAAAAGACTATAAAACCAATTTTAGAGGACAAGAAGGTTCTTCTTTAATCTTTTTAGTTGGTTTATTGAAACACAAAGCACAAAGCTCTTAGTCTGATTTTTGCCATTTCAGATAAGTCATTTGAGAGAGGATAATGATACAACTGGTGGGATTCTGGAAACTGTACGTACAGAAGTTAGACGGGCGTTCTCTGACATGCAACATGACTTCAAAAATGTAAGTTTACTGCAATTCTTTGAGCTGATTTTCCTTCGTCTTTTCTTTATTTTTTGTAGCAAAATGTACTAGAACCAGAATTTTGTTGTTTTTGTTTTTGTTTTTGTTTTTGTTTAGCAACACATTGAGGGCTTTCATGGTACTTTGCATAGTGAAGTTCATGACGGTGAGATTTTCTTAGATCAATGTATACTCTATCTCAACTGATTCATTGAACACAATTATTCTTTTATCTAAAAGAAGAATGAATACTCTAACAAAAGGTTGAACAGAATGTATTTCAATTTGGGCTGTGGAATGGGAATGTGAACAAGGATGCAGGCTAAGATTGAATTGGAAATACATAGGGTTGGTTTGTTGTGCATGCCATGATTTCAGGATGATATTCGTCACTAAACGCATGAGTAGGCATCCTTAGGGCACATTTGTAGAATGAGAGTGTAAAACCGAATTCCACATCACTGGGCTTCTAGACCTTGTTATTTCAGCTAGTTGGTAACATTTGAATACCATACATTTGTCATATGTATATCTGGACCACTCTATCTCTACAGTGATCCATATTGGAATGGTGGCTTGCAATACAATTTTTTAAAGTCTAAACCAATAGTGAATTACAGAAGCTTTGATCTTACATGTGTGAAAAGACATGTAGTAGTTTCTGTGGGACTCAAGTCAGCTGATGTTTTTTCAAAAAGTTCACACACTTCACTTCTTTGTTTTTACATTTGAATGGAACTTCATAGATAAGGTAACAATTGACCCTGAATTAAAGATTATTGAAGCACAGGGGGAAGGAATCAGTTACTGGAATTTACCTGAGAAAAATCCTCAAAGAGCCAACAAAACAAAAAAGGGCAGCTCTCTGTTTTTATCTAGTCTCGGTTTACCAATATATATCGATGTGGATAAAGTTATCTTTTGCTATAGTGCGGGTCAAGGAGTAGCTCCCCCATGTTGTGGCAGTGAAGCCATTAAATAGCTGCTGCCTTCCTTGGCTTTGTGTGGGAAGGATCCTTATTTCTCTTTTTTATGGGCCCGCCGAATCCTGAAAAATGGGATCTTGAGGACGCCCGGTAGGGGCTGTCACCACTTGATGGAGGTTGAAGCCGAGGTTAACTTTGTATTGCAAAACTACCCTCAGACAATGTGAGGGAAGAAAAGATATTTTGCTCACCGATAAAGACGAGCTTTTTTGAATCTGTCTAGTGCTAGAAGGTCTTAAAATGTGACAAGGAACTTTTTTGTTTCTTTGGGTATCCTATCATAATTTATATGTTATTAAGGAACAAGCAGGAGTGCTCATTATATCCATGAGAATTAGTAGAGTTATTCACGGCCGTGATGCCAAGGCTTGATTAAACTACAATTGATAAGAATTTGACCTTTTTTAAAACACTCGGCGGCCTTAGCCCATAAAGACGCCAAGTACACTAGATGACTCCAAACACACTCAAGAGACTTGGAATCCCAACAAAGATCCGAGAATTTCTCTTTAGCCAGATGCATTACAAGGTTGCCAAGAAAGCACATTGCCACTTGTTCTCCTCATTCTAACATAACGACATTGCAAAAGTAAAAGCTAAACTACAGTAGTAAGGCTAACAAAACACTCCTCCCTCAAACCAAAACATCAACATCAACATAACCCAATGCCTCCAAAGAGACTCCCGCCTAGGTGGGGTAAGGGGGTCGGTTGTATGCAGCCTTATTCCTGTGAGAACAAAGAGGCTGTTCCCTTTTGACCCTTGATCCGAAGTGCGACAACTATCAGCATCTTCACAATAAATAAAAAGTGCAGAGAGTTATTAGCCATTTTGATTTAGTCCATTATATTCCAAAGCCAAAAGGTAGTGAATCTTTTGGCTCCACCGAAAGTGGACACACTCCCTCAAACCAAAATATCTTATCTAAATGGTTCATGCAAAGTAGTAATGCATAAAAAGATGCAGACAAGTCTCACTAACATGATAGCAAAGCACAGACGCTTCAAGAGAGATATTCCTACCAGGTCTCCTTTGCTGCACATGTCATGGGTGTTCAACTTACCTAGTACCAAGGTCCAAACAAGGACATCCACCTTCAGAAGAGCTTTAGAATTCCAATTGAAATTGGCACGGATGATATTGTGAGGTTAGGCTACTACCACAAAGGAAGGATTTAGAGGTGAATAGGATCTCCAACCCATACTTCAGAATCCGCATATAGACCAAGATGAACAATGTTCTAAATGCTAATCAAAGAGTCAGTTCCTCCAATCAAAAGGGGTTCTCCATAACAGATGATATGTAGAGTTACAATTGGCAAATAAAATAGTGGTAACCCACACATCATGAAAGGTAAGGAACTGATAAACCTTAGGATAATGGAGGAGAAAGAAATATCCTCCTTCGAAGCATACTCTCAGAACCAAACACGATGCCCATTACCCACGTTAAACCTGGCTAGAGGGAAGAATAGTCCGATACTTGAGATATGAACTTCCAAGGGCAAGCATGGGAAGTGAGCTAGCCAACATGGCATCCCACTTATTTTGCTGCAAACATAAATTCCTTCGTATAATTCGGTGCCATAGGGATGCGGGCTTTAGAAGAAAATACTACATCCACTTGCCAGCGAAATGTTCTTAGACACCAACCAGCCAAATCCCAACCCCCCTCCGTCTTGGGTCTACACACTATGTTTAGTTGTGAACTACAGTTATGTGTGAACTATTCAAGGTAAGAATCTCAACCACCAACTTTAGTAATGAACGGCTCAAATCCCCCTTTATAGCTCAGTTATGAATCGGATTTGGGTTTGAAATGTTCTTAAGTGTGAGCAAAATCTCAAGATCTCGATTGTTTATTACTAGAATTGACGGTTGAGATTCTTAGTTCACATAGTTCGCACATCGAACAAGTTCACACCAAAACTCTATTATATATAGGAAAAATTACATTTTGGTGCCCTAACGTTTGGGCTAATAATTAATTAGTTACCTGTATTTTTCATATTTTCACTTTGGTGCCCTGTAATTTACGAAACCGTTTCATTTTAGTGCATTCCGTCAAGTCCGTTAAATATTCCGTTAAAGTGGTGACGTGGCACACATTAGAACTGGTTAATTATGTATTTTCCACTCAAATTAACCCATACTACTCTCTCTCCTCTCCATTACTCTCCATCTCCCTCTCATTGGTTTGAGTGGAAAAGCAGGCCCGTCCCTAGCCAGGTGCGAACAGTGCAATGACACAGGGCCTCCTGTTTTTAGGGGGCCCCAATTTAATCCAAGCCCAAATTGAGAGAGTGTAGTAAACATGCTGCCACTTGTTTCTTGTCTTTATCTTCTTTTCCTTATCCAAATAACCTTAATGGCTGGTCAAATCCACCAGACTTTGATTACTTCCCCCTCCCTCTTTTCTACCATATCTCTGATTATCAGTACTTTGTCCAACCATCTACCTATCTCTCTCTTCTTCTCTTTCTTTTCATTTGAAAGTCTACCAAATTTGTGTTCTTTTTTGTATTATTACTTTCATTAATTTGAGTGGTTTTTAGGTTATGATTTTTCCTTCCAAAAAAGGGAAAAAAATTGTTGTGATTGTTTGCTGTGATTTTTTTTTTCCATATTAGGTAGATTTTCATTTATTTGATTGTTATGTGTATAAAAATAATTTTAATATGACTTTATTATGTAATGGAATATTTGGCAACATAAATAGCTTTTCAATAAAAGCTAATACAACTTTCAACTAGGTTTGTTTTTTAACTCTTAACCACCTAACAGTTTGTCATATTTATAATTTTGTCTTTACTTGCAGCTAGTTTTGGGAATCTGTCTGCACTCGTTTTCAACTGTAGCTAGCAAAAAGCTAGCTATTAGAATTTTACAGCAACTTTTAGCTATTTTCTACCATTCTTTTTTCCTTTTTAACATTCTACAACTATAACTGATTTTGTCAAATATGAATGAAACTTGAAGCACAATTTCGTCATTTTGATAATTGTCTTTATGATTTGTAGGGCCTAAGTTATAGCACAGGGCCCTCAAAATGACAGGGACGGCCCCGTGGAAAAGACATAATTAACCCTTTCTAATATATGCCACATCACCACTTTAGAAGAATTTTTAACGAACTTGACGGAATACATTAAAGTGAAACAGTTTTGCAATTGACAGGGCACCAAAGTGGAAATATGAAAAATACAGGTAACTAATTAATGACTAGCCCAAACGTCAGGACACAAAGTGGTATTTTTTCTTATACATGTATATATATATGCTTTTGCATCTGCTNTTTGCCCTCTGTGAGTATTGTCAGGGATGGGCTAGTTGAAGATAAACAACCATAAAATTGATGTTAGAGCTAACATAAATAAGGATACAAGAGATGGAGCACTCATTTATGTGGCTCAGCCACTTCTGCTACCCGGTGGGTGATAGAGTAGGAAAAGATCCAATATAATCAATGAAGGGGATGCAAACGCTGTCTTTCTCACAATGCTCAGTAGGAGACCCCCAAAATCAGCATTATTAGCTACTGCAGACCTAGTGGTGTATATGATATAGATTACAGCATAATATCGCATACATTCGATAGCCTTTAGCCTAAATTTGTGCTCTTCTTGCATTGTGAATTGTGATCAAATGAAACCACTCTAGCTCCTATAATGAAATGACTAACTGCATGTTAGAGATTATCTTTTGTGACATTTGATTTTGGAAAATACAAGTTTCAGAAGCTATCTTGATGCTTATCATGTTCCTTTCCCATTTACTGATTTATACTCTGCAGTTATCATGGGATTTCTAAACTGGATGCTTCTACAGGCTATTTTAAGGAGTAACTCGGATGTTGCTAGCAGTGGCATCGTCTCTGACATCGCCCCAGATTTGTCAAATCCGAATGCAGTAGAACTTACGATGGACATTCGAGGGGAATATGCTAAGGAGCTGGAGGAGGTAATGTTTCATTTCATATGTGAGTTACCAAATTGTATCTCATTGCTTCTGGATTGGCCCTCTTAGTAGTAACCATAATCTACAACAGAAGTAGTCCAATTCCAACAAAGGTGCTTGTGCTTTTTAACATTGGATATGATGGACTAAATCAAATGGTTCAATAAACTGTCCTGTGCTTCTTATTTGCATGAAATAGCTGGTATTCAATGTTTGTCTTCTTAAGGGTCTAATGGTAACAGTCTCTATACAACTGTACCCCTTAACCTGCCTTTGACTGGAGCCTTGAGAGGAGGCACTGGGTAATGGTTGGTACAGCTGTGAAGTGGATAAGATCAAAGTACTGTAAAGTTGATTGCGTGTTTATAGCACTTTGATGTGTTCCTACTGCCAGTGCCATGGGTGTCTATGATTCTTTTATCCTTTTGCATTTCTTTTCCTTCATATTTTTTCCCTTTTCTAGTCCTTTGAGCCCATTCGGAGATATTTATGTTTTGAAGAGAACATGCCAGTGTAAAACTTATGTGGAACATTTCTCCATAAACTCTACACAGTATTGTCACATTGAATATATGTGCTGCTAGTCTTCTCCAGTTCAAAAGGGTAAAGTGGTGAACATCTAGACCTCCGCATGCCCCTCCTATGGTGGGATCCACATTACGCTGCCATTGTTAGTAGTATCCATGTACCCTACGCTACTTGATGTTGAAAGGCATTCTCTGGTTAGAAACTTCGTGGAAGATGAATTTCTTTAGGATATTGAACCATTTGCTTCCCTCCTAGGCCTTGTTGGATCATTGGGCCCTAAGCAATTTATGTTACATATTTCCTACATATCTGTTGGTCTTATAGTATCAAATCAATAGAATTCTGGCCCTTGAATATCATTTCAAATTTGTGGAGTTGCAAGAGGAATGTTCCACTGGCTTTGGCTACAGCTCTCCCTCTGCTAAGATGTCAGAGGTCAGGATGCTCCTCAAGTTTTGCATTTTACATTGTGCTGCATCTGTCCAGCAGCATGGTAGGGGTGGTGTGGAGGTGTACAAAGTGTTTTACATTCTTTTGAGTTTTGCTGATCTGCACCTACCCCACCAAACTATCTGAAGTCTGCTGTTCCTGTGGGTTCACAACCTACCAGTCGCAAGACTGCGGATAGTTTATTTATCTACTTTCCTGATAGGGGTTAACCAACCAGACTATTTTCAAGCTCGAGCTCCTCCAGACTTGAACTATTTGGAATAACTTGGTCGAGTGGATAAATCTCCTGCCTTCCTCCAGTCCTGTCTGTTGGGGGAGATTGTCTCGTGGGTCACAACCTATCGGTCTAAATATTTTTGAAGGGTAGGGTGGTTGAGATAGTATGGTGGGGTAGGTATTGGCGTTTTCTCAGCTTAACTGAAAGAATAGGATCGAAGAAGAGATAGCCCCTGACTTTCGAAGTGTCACCCGACCAACCTATGACTACTAGGATGAAACGCCCTGTATTTCTTCCGCTCGCAACTTCTTTATGTCATTTTATTTGCAGTAAGAAGTTTCGGACAGCTAAGCGAATTGATAACAACCGCCTGTCTCTTATGTGAAAAGAAAACATTCTATCGATCCCTCGAGCTCTATTTTCAGTTCGGTCATGAAAAAGCCTTACACAAAAAAGTAGGAGATTTATTTGCTCGACCAAGCTACACCAAACCCCACCAGACTTTCTCGAGGGTGTGCTACCAAAGGGGACCAAGTTGATACCTGAAAGTCTGAAACCAATGAAAATCACGATCATTCACACATGGATTTAAGGAAAAAAATTCCTGCTGGCTAATTGTTTACTCCGTTTCTTAGTGGCTCACTTCTGCCTGTCATGCACTGCTTAGGCACCATTATGTTGCATTTATGTAGGGGTGGTCAGAAACTATGGTGATCAACCAATGAGAGAGTGGCATAGTTTGTGGCACCCTAGGTTAGGTAGAACACTCTCCACCCCCCCCCCCCCTCCAAAAAAAAAAAAAAAATTTGTTGGCAAGTATTTTCTCTTACAATGCAAATACGTATTTGCTTAGTGGATTGTTGTTGTGTGCAGTGCAATGAACGTACTAGAAAACTTAGAGCGGAATTAGCAGTTGAAGAGCATCGTGGGCTCGAACTGAATGCAATCCTCAATAATATTATTCCTGAGCCAAAGACCCCCCAAGTGCAAAAGCCTCGTGCAGCAAGAAAGGTAGGCACCGGTAACTTCTTGTCACTATGTACTTTATCAAGTCAATTCAGGTAATTCGCTGTTATAGGGTTGATTGTGCATTTGCTGCCTCAGGATATGTTTGGAATCATGGTAGGACATGTCCTGATTATCTTAATATTTTGAGTGCTTTGTCCTTTCTTCAGTATGAATTCGGCTAGATTATGTGACATTTGTACGGATTCGAAAGCTTCTCTGCCAACTTGTACTATCCACAATGATTAGCATGCATGACTTGAAAAATGTCTTGGTTTACTTATTTAGTAATTTGGGGGTGTGGGCAGCATATGTTCTGGTAAACTACAAACCTCATGCATACTAGTATACTACTATAATCAGCACTTCATGTGGTGAATCACTTCACATCTGAAGGTATTCATCAAGAGAATATAATGTGTAAGCATCCTGATTGAATAACCTTGTTATTGGAGACTGTTTCAATATTTCTTGGTTGTGGATTTGCACTTGAATAATCTGTCCTCTTTTTCTGGAAGTTTTTTAAGGCATATGAATTTTCTTTCTTGTGTCCTTACTGCAGTTAGAATTTGTTTTAGAGGATAAGGAGAAGGGATTTTTTTTGGTGGAGTTCATTCGTGGCAATTTATGGGTTTTTGTAGCTGGAAAGGATTGATAGAATTAGCTGTAATCCTTTCATGAATTGTTATATTATTAATGAACCAGTTAGTGTTTCTGTGTTCACTTTTCATTCAAATGGCTGGGGTTTCTTGGAAATTTCTCTATTGGTTCGCCAGCAATTGACATTTGTACTCATAATTAAAGGCAAACTACTGGTCCTCTTAGTTGTACTTTAATTCTCTCATGTTGAAGAATTTAGGAGGTTCACTTGTCAGTCCCTTCTATGGTGCTAGTTGTGTGATGTTCCTTCATTGGAATCAATTTGATAGAGTAAGAAATGTGTGCAGGCTAGTATGGAGAGGAGGAAAATGTTAAGGCATCTTGAAGAAGAAGCTATGGCTTATTTTGATGAATGTGTTTCAATATCAACATTTGATGATTCTGACTTCTCCTCTCTAGAGGATCCACCATCTACCAGTGCCAGGGATAGTGACCCAAGTGATGGGAATATGACTGTACCAGGTGTTCCAAGCAGAGTTAATGTTGCTTGTTCCTCAGAGAACCAGGTCTGTCTTCTTATTATGCCTGTTGCTGCCTTGTTCATCCCCTTTCCTTTCTTTGAATACCGTTTCTTTTTTCTTTGGTGATAAATTATCTCTCTTCACTGCTATAGCTTTTATCTACATTTACTTTCTTACTGTTGTAAACTAGTAATGTATATTTGGGTTATGGAATCAAAGTGTTTAGTTATGCTTCAAGGAAGCAATAACAAGTACATATACATGTTAGACGAATGACATATAATATCAAATATACCACGTTGGATTAATGACAAATAATGTAATACATCCCTATCTCAGTTACTGCCAAGCTTGGTGCATGCTCAGCTCCATCCTCTAGCTTGATTTATTGAAATACAATTTCTGCTCTTCACTTGCTGATAGAAATTAAATTGTTGATGAATCACTTATGCTGTGTTTGGTTTATGAAATTGGGCATCACAAATTACAAGAGAGTAAATAAAAAATCCTAACCCTTGTCAAAATTGGTTGGCAGGATAAAATGAGTTGAGTAAACAAGGACCTAAGGTTTACATTAAGTTTTAGTTGACAAAATTATGATACGGGGACCTCAACATAATAAATAAATAAAAAAAAGGCACTAAAAATGTAATACACCCAAATACAAAACAAATACCCCATAGAACATATTAATATACGCTAGTAATTCTATTTATTTTTAAGAGAATATATGGTTAGTAAGTACTAACTGAACATAAATAACTTTGCATATAAAAGAAAACTCCAGTAGCTCTGAATTACATGTTCACTACTTCTTCTCACCATGATATACACCCACCTCAAGCAAAACAAATATTGCACCATGTGGCTTTGCCATGATGAAATACACAATGATGAAATACACATGTATTTCTCATGTAAATGGATACAGTTCTCACAACCTAATGACCTATGTTACACTGACTCTTCGTTTACCTCATGTACCCATGTCAAACACTTGACACTCTAATGTAGGCATTAGATTTATACCTGACTCCCCAATTTTCAGTTGAATACCTCCATTTTGTTGAAGAATAAAAAGAGGAGGAAGGCAAAAAGTTATGTGAGATATACTTACAAGTAGGCTTGAAATTATAAATTTTGTGTACGTGACATCTGTGACTTGCCTATTTGCGACAATTTAGTGCAAAATGCACACAGATGTCTTTTAGAATTCAACTCATGTTTCATAATTTCCATATCCCAGTACCCGTGTCCAGATTCAGGACACAGTCCCCGTGTCGAAATTTTTTGTGATGGCGAGTCAGGCACTTGAATCTGTACTCGTACCAACTCTTTTCGGGTAACATAGCGCACAACTATGAGAGATATTTGATAATCTCAAGGGAAATCGCGTTATTCTTCTCTTTGTGATAGTTGAGAATGAGATAGAAGTTGATAAAGCATTGTGGAGGCGATAGTAAGTAAAAAAAGGGAGGCGGGAGACTTTAAAACAAGATAAAGAGATAGATCATAATAACTAATTTTATAGAAAATAATTATTAACCATATATTAATGTTGTAGAGGTATTTGTTTTGTATTTTTATGAATTATATCATTTTTGTTGTATTATTTTTTTGTATTTTAAAATTTTAAGTCCTTGTCTTAAAACTTCGAAACCTCAGGGGGGTCAACTCAAAATTGTGGTGTACCTAAGGTCCTTGTTATTTACTTAAGGCATCCCGTTGAAGGTTTAAGGGGGAGGTTTGTTCAGACCTTCCAACCTCAAACCTTCAATGGGGGTACGTTTATGGAGGAAACCTCCAACCTGGTTTGAGGAAGCAAACCAGGTTTACGGACAAAAAAAAAAAAAGAAAAGAAAAATAAAAAGGAAAATAGAAAGGCTTGTGAAGATAAGTTTGTGTAAGAGAGGTTGGTTTCAATGGGAAGATGAGGTTTGTGGGAGGTTGGTGCCTTGGTGGAGGAGAGGTTTGTGAGATGGTGAGGTGGCATGACAAAAACCTACCAAATAATGCTCTTCATTGGGATGCCCTTAACTTGATGCAAATTGAAAATAAAAAGTTGAGTAATACTTGGAAATAAAGAGTTGGTTAATTATTTTCAAGGTAAGAGAATCTCCAACACTGTAAAGATATAATCTCAAGAGTTTTTTCTTTTTTGTTTTTGTTAAACAACTATATTCTAAAAACAAAATGTGGGACAAGGAACTATATAGTGACTTGGAATCATCTAGTGGTGTGAATCGTCATATGAAAATCATTTCATTGGCTCTGAAATCATTCTTCCGAATTCTACAGGAATATGGAATATTTGGCCCAAGTTCAACTGTGTCTCACAATCACAATGATGCGTACCTTGTTTACTTTCATAGTAAAACAAAATGAACTACAACCCGAGAAAAACAGGGAGCACACAAGCTTGTCTATGATCATGACTAACTACATAGCTATGCATCCTCAAACACATGTTTAACTTGTAACTGCAACACAGGTAACAATCTGACATTAAAACATCAACACCAAGGAACCAAAACACCATCTTTTGCCAAAAAGACAAGAGTTGAACACCCAACACAGGAAATTTCAGATGATTGCATGTCTGCTTGGAAACTCTTGCCAAAGCAAAAGTGGAATACTGGCCTAAATCCGATAGGATAGTACAGGAAGTGCGAGTGTAGACCTTAGTTAGCATCACATGGAGGAGTGAACCTTTTAGGAGTTCTATTGAGAAAAGGAACGGCTGTACAAAGAATAGCCAGGGCGTTCCCTGAAGAAACAACAATCTGTCTAATTAAAAGGACCTATGTATATCTCCCCTCTACCAATTATTGACCTAGCAGAAACCTCTCTGCAGAGGCACCATGAGTGCTAACTACTAAGCAATTTTAACACCAAGTACATACTAGATTCTCCTATCAATAATACAGACAGGGCACACTTGCTGCCTAAAGATTCTCCCATATTGCTGTACCCACAATTCTGAATTGGTAGCTATAAACTCAGTTCTCCGGAACGTCTGCAAGTTTTGCATGTCTATGAAACCATCAGCAATTCTATAGGTGACTCTTGAATCTTTACCCGGGATAGTATGCCTCTCCAAATAGCTGCACAAAATTAGCATCTATAGATGATCTACATCCTCTTGCCCTTTTTATCATTAGACGACCCTTTGCTGCTTAGGAACACCTTGGTAAGCATACGATTCTGTAAAGCAATCCATGCTATCACTTGCTGTCCAGAGGGAGCATCATTCCTTCATACCACCCTAGCCCATCTCAGAGTAGACCTAAATCCTCAGAAGGCATAAGCATGCCCCATATGAAATTTACCACCTATACTTTAACTGAAAATTTTGTTGGGCATGACTTACAGACCAAGCATTAGCAATCACTCAGTCTCAATTTTGGACTACTTGTTTCCATCTCCAAGATTCCCTGGTTGACAGCAACATCCCAGAGGCTACAACGCCTAAGCACTCATCCAAATTTTCCATGAACTAGTGTCTGCAAAATTACTCCATCTGAAGAGTTTGAAGATAGATGCATAGTTCCACATACTGAGATTCCTCACATGCAGCCCCCCTTCCATCTTAGGCCTACACAATTTCTTCCAACTGACAGGTGAAATAGTGCCACCTGTCAGCTTTACCTCATAAGAAAGCCCTGATGGCCTTTCCGATGTCTTGTATGACTTCCTTTGGCAAAAGGAAGACAGAAACCCAATAAACAATGGAAGAGAAAGTTACAGAGTTAAAAAGAAGTAAGCTTCTTGCATAGCTCAGCATTTTTGTGGTCCAATGACCCAACTGTCTTTGGTTTTTCTACCTAGGGCTGGCAAAGGCTACTTGTAAGATGAGAAGTTGGGAGGGGCACCCCTAAGTATTTGAAAGGTAGTGTAGCTTCAACAAACCCGGTGGCCCCAACAAATTATCTGCTTGAGTGCATCGCTAACCCCTCCAAACTGACATTTTTATCATGCATGAAGTCTAGACATGGAAGCATAGTAGTTGTAGTTGACAACAGCAGCTTCAACAGAAATATAACGTCCCTCCTGGTAAAAACCAGCAGGTCATCAGCAAATATCATGTGGTTCAGTCAATATCTTTCACATTTTGGATGACAATTAAATCAACTTCAACATTAAAACTTGATAAACTCAATCGTTAACAGGTCTCAGCAAAGGGAACACTGTTTATTTCCCCATGGTTCTCATGGTGAGACATTGCCATTTACAACTTATTGTTCTTTTGTATTAATCCCCCCTGTTGCATCATAACATTGTTTGTTTGATATGATTTTATGTTCGTTGCTGTTGTAGGGTTTTGCAAGGAAAAGTCCGCTCGTGCAATGTACTGATCATTCTGGCTTACTAGCCAACAGTTGCAATAATTCTCCATGTACAAGCAGTCAAAACAGTGTAGAGATGAAAACACGCTTTTCTTTTTCTCCCAAACCATCAGGTACCACGTCACTTGATCAAGACATAAGAAATTACGTAAAAAAAATCGCCAAGGACAATAGTGGAAGAGAAAGCAGCAACTCTCAGATTGTTAGCACAAGTCATCTCAACAAAGAGTATACCTCCCAATTTACTACAGAGAAATTTTTGCTCAACAAGATGACCTTTAGGAGCAGAATAGAGTCCGGTAGTATGGTGTTATGTGGTGGGAGTTTTGGATTTCCCTCGATGTCTTTTTCTCAGTTCTAAAGTAAATAGTTATGCTGCAAATATGCGATTTGTGTATATACAATAGAGAACATTAACTTACAACATCCGCGGAAGTGAAATGCACATATTACATGTCAGATGATCAAATCTTTGCCTTATGGTTTATTTCTCTAAATCTTCCCAGAATACAGCTGCTTTGTAATCCAGGGAACTTTGATCATATTAGTTTCAACAGCAGTTAATTCAGATGTTTGTCGGAAACGCTAATGTTGAATGACAACCATTATGTGAACTTCGTTTTATCAACACCACTCAGTCCTAGATTGCTGCTGGTGTCTGAAGAGGTCAACATGTATGAAAAAAAAAAAAAAATACCAATCTGGTAATTTGGCCAAAAATATTACATCAAGTGCGAAAAGAGTTCATTTTTTTTTTTTTTTTGGGAAATTGGCATCTGGGCTCAATGTAGCCAAAACAAAAAGAGTGTAGAGAGAGATTGAAGTCAGCAAAACTTTATTAGTTGGCATGATTTGCTAGCAAGTAGCAATTGCATGCCCTGCAAATCTGGGTTTGTTTTCTTCTTCTCATATGAAGCTGATGGGTTTTTCTGCACATAACTTGCTGGCACTACTATTCAAACTCATTAGCAAATTGCCAAAACCCCTTTAAACTCCCCCCTCAGATTTGCTCTCACACGTGTTCTCTCCCTCAGCTGTTTTTTTTCTCATGTTTTCTTACTAGGGAAAAGGGAAAAAATAACCAAAAAAATAAAATAAAATAAAATCACAAAAGTAACTGACATATACCCAGCTAACACTTTTTCAAATGGACCAGTTACTTCTATTACGTATTTCCTTTTTCTTTTATTTTTTATTTTTCTTTTATTTTTTAATTACTTTTTTCTCCTTCAAATCTTCAAGATTCCAAAAACTTGCACAAAATGCACACTGTATAAAGCAGACCCTGATTGGTAGCATGGCTGGAAGCCCTTAAACCCTTAAGCCAAGTGTTTGGGCTGCAACTACTATATAAACTTTAACCCATCACTCAGGTTAAATTAACCCTACCCCATAGTTAAAATTAACAGATGTGATTTTTTATTTTTATTTTATTTTTACATTTATATAAATTTCTTCCTATCATTTTCCCCTTCCCCCATTTCTATCATTTTCTTGAGCCTTCAATTTCATTCCTCTGTCTCTCTCTGTTTTGGTAAACCACTTTAGGTTACCAGAAATCTCCAGCAAACAGGCAGATTGAAATTCAATTGATTTTTGATTCCTCCCAAACAAATTTCTAGAGAGAGAAAGTGAAAGAGAGAGAGAAGTGGGAGAGAGTATTTACACCTACCCAAACCATCCTTTTCATCATAAGTCATAACCATATAAATTTCCCCTCTCTCTCTCTCTCTTAATAACTCTCTCTCTATCTCTCTTACTTCCCCAACTCACCATTTGTGAAATTTTGGAGAGAGAAAATGAAGAAGAGGTCACCTCCTTCACCACCTACAGCTGATTCCTCAGCTTCATCTCCGTCATCGTCGTCGTCTTCGTCTTCATCCTCATCTTGTGTGGTTGATTATGATGATCATCATAACAACAACAACAACAACAACACCCATAATCAACAAATTAATGAAGATGAGGTGAAACCCCCTAAGCCCAAAAGGGCTAGAAGAAGGACAACATCAATTAACCACCCCAAGCCTCCTCAAAAATGCCCCAATAATGCCAATGCCAATGCCAATGCCGCCACCACCACCACCAATCGCCGAAGCTCCATTTACAGAGGTGTCACCAGGTACGTTAACTTACGACTATCATGGTATCAGAGCAGGCTAATCTAATCTAATCTAACAGTTCCGAACTCAAATTCCACATTTCCCATTTTAAGTAAAATTAGCACATTTTAAGTAAATTTTTCCACTTTAAATTGGTTAATTTGTCCTGAATTCTGATGGGTCACATTGCATGTTCAACAATTCCACTTCTATGAAAAAAAAACCAGACATAGATGGACAGGCAGATTTGAAGCTCACTTGTGGGATAAAAGTTCTTGGAATAGCATTCAAAACAAAAAAGGACGACAAGGTACTAAATTCATCAATTTTCTCTCTCCTCTCTCTCTAACTCTAAATTAATTTTTTTTCCTACAAAACAATTTCTTTTTTTTTTTTTTTTGGGTGTAACTAGTCTTATTGAGATCCGTAATCTTGGGTTAAAATTATAGAGTGGTGTATGGCCAGGATTATGATAGTAGTTAATTAATTTAAGTTTTGTCTTAAACATAATTATTATTTTTATTTTTATTTTATTTTTAAGATTAATTGGGGTTTGTTCTGACTACGTGCGTTTTTGTTGTCTATGACTTTTCTGCCCGTAACGTTCATCTACCGGTTCCTGCTCCTTTAGTTTATTTGGGTAAGTTCAAATTTCTTTAGATTTCATCTCATCCTCATTAAAAAAAAATAATAATAATAATAATAATGAAAATGAAAATGAAAATGTCGAATTCTTCTGTTGGTAGGCTCACGGGAGTTGATTTTTATTGTACTGATTAATTAATTTTTTGCGAAAATGTCGTTGTCCTAAGTTTTTTTATTTTTGTTTTATAAATAAATGTAGGAGCATATGATAGTGAAGTGGATGCAGCTCGGACTTATGATCTGGCGGCACTTAAGTATTGGGGACCAGAAACAACATTAAATTTTCCTGTGAGTATACCTAAGTTTATGAGCATCTTCAATTCAAGTAGTAGTATACTAGTAAATGTAATTGCCCATCGGTCTAATTTTCGCAACTTGATCGATCACTTCCTCGCCACTTGCTCGTTGACAACACCGCTGGTCATTCATGCCATGATTGATGAATGTCGCAATTTATTTTAATTTGTTTTGATGACGATGAATGCTTGTTGTCGTCTTATGATGGGTTAATTTTCTTGGTGTATGTAGATAGAAAATTATACGAAAGAGGTTGAGGAAATGCAAAATGTGTCCAAGGAGGAGTACTTGGCATCGTTGAGACGTAGAAGCAGTGGATTTTCGAGGGGTGTCTCCAAATACCGTGGCGTGGCTAGGTACATTTCAAAAAAAAAAAAAAAAAAAGAAAGAAAGTTGCTTATATTTTCGATCATGCATTCTATTTATCTAACTTGAGATTTATGTTTTGGTAATTTCAGGCATCACCACAATGGGCGATGGGAGGCACGAATTGGGCGGGTATTTGGGAACAAATATCTCTATTTGGGCACATTCAGTAAGCTCCTTTCCCTTTCCTATCTTCAATTCGACAATGCTTTGGATCACGGGCACACACGTATACGCACACAGACATTATGATTATCATAATCAGAGTGACAAAGATACTTAAATTTGGAACCCTTTTGGTTTGGTTCCTTTATGGGATCATTATGTATGTATGTGCATGCTAGTTATAAAACAGAATTAAGTATGATACGGAGGAAAGAGGGGGTGAGTACGGTTAACATTAGATCTGCCAGTAAATTAAAAAAAGCTGTTGTGGGCTCACGTGGTGTCACGTGAGTCAAAGATTGTTAAACCCTTTTGGAGAGGGGGTGGGTTTGATTTGGTATTTGGTAGAGATTATGACCTACTGAGATTCCTGCTATTTGCTTAAACCCTGTCATAGAATACTAATTATACTAATGTTATGCAGTTATGCACCCCTCAATCTCTCACCCCCAAAGATAATTAAAAGAAGGTCAATTAATTAATGAATAAGAAAAATTAAGAGAAAGGAATCAAATGGTAAAAGACATATTGAGATTTGAGATGGGTGGTGGTAGGGACTGGATTCTGTTATTCTATTAAGGGGTAAATCTTTTCGATTTTGTTTTTTTGTTGGGATCAGAATTTAGGGATAATCTTAAGTTTGATTAGATTAGAAAGAAACTTTATGATATATAGAGATCATATAACCAAAAAGAAAGGGAAATGGGAAGAAAAGGAAAGAAAAGAAAGAGAACTTTATGGCATGTAGGGGAGTGGCCACCAAATTTAGAGTGACTTTATGTATGTTAGGCCTCCCAACTCCTAACACTTCCCTCTCCTTGGGCACATGGGAGTCGGACCTACCGGTATATGAAAACATAGAAGAACTTATAATTTTCATGTTTCGTCCAGAATCTTCCAACCAATTCATACACAGATAATCAATGTGATTAATACTGTTAGGCTTATGATGCCTTGGTGTAATGTTTAAGGGTCGAGGCCTTGATAGGTCTATATCTCGATCGTTTAAAAGTAAGTTGCATAACATAACTTAATATAGTGTGAGAATGACGAAATAAACAAGATCTTAAGCATCAAATTCAAGCCAAACTTGAAAGTTAGCAAAGGGAATTAGTATCAAGGTGGGGGCAATATAATCCTATCCTCCACCTATCTTAGAGACTTTGTGGGCAGTTTGGTCCCCTACCCATGTTTTATTTGAGTTGGCAAAAACCCCCTTAAATTGTAATGTGTCTTGAGGGGCTTCACTTCATATTCAAAATTCTACTGAAAATCCACCCAGCTCAATTTGTGTCCCTACAAAATTGGTTTTGGATTATGAAGCATTTTCGCTTGCTCCTCTTTGCCTTTTATTCAAAATCTATACCAGATCAGAATAAATTTTATTTTTAAAATATCTTTGCTTTCCCCCTTCCCCCCTTTATAATAGTTGTTATTCAAGGATAGAGGAGGATCAAGGATGGGCGCTGGTCAAGTGACTATAAACACCCAGGTGGATGTGTCACATGTGGACTGCTTTCATACATATCTTATCTCACACTTCTCCTGCTGACTAGATCTCGTCTTGCCGATCAAACCAATAAGAAATTTGGTGATGATCTGTGATTATTACAGTCCCTGCCTCAGTTGATATTTATCCCAAAGAAAAGCCCTTTCCTTTTGTTGGAAAAACAATAATATTTCCAGTCTCCCATCTCACCACCTCAAACTTCTGTGTTTTCATGGTTATCCCTAATTAGACCAATATCATAATGACAATGGTTTTTTATTTGAACAAGTAGTATTACTGACCGAAATCTTAGTAGATAGGAAGTGCATTTCCCGATTTCAATACATGTTTAATATTGTCCTGAACTTGATATGAACAATTTACAAATATAGTCTTCGATAATAAAGAGGATTCAGTGTGATTACATTAGATCAGCCACAAACAGGATTGAATTTTCGCAACCTCCCTCAATGTTTAATAGTTTGGAGTCTATTAATTAGTATGCGATTTTCAGTTTTTCCTTACACAAAACTTGTGTGTTCATTTAAGGTTCACAAGAAGAAGCAGCAGCAGCATATGATCTGGCTGCTATCGAGTACAGAGGTACAAATGCAGTGACCAATTTCGATATTAGCAACTACATTGGTCGTGTGAAGAATCTCATGCCCAAGGACGACCAATCAGAACCACCAAGTCCCCCCGAAACAAAACCCATGCAACAACAACTGCAACCACAGCAACCGCAGCAACAACAATTACAACCACAAGAACAAGAACAAAAGATAAAAGAACAGAAACAGGAAGAGCAACTAGATGAACAGGAAGGACAACACCAAGGTTTGCAAGAAGCAGAGCAAAAAGAACAAATAGAAATGCCATCTAAGTTGGAGCCTAAGCTCATTAGCTCGATCGATCACTCATCCATGCTGGAGATGAGCCACGACGATGATGAGAGAGAAAACCCTTGGAGCTTCTGCTTGGACAACGGAAGCTATGACCCTCACTTGGTCCCTGATATCCCCCTCGAAGAAGATGAGAGCTTTCTTGATTTATTTGATCAGTCAGGCTTTGAAGATAATATCGACTTAATCTTTGAAGGGGACGGGAATTTGATTAGCATGGATGAAACCTACTCTCATGGCTCGAAGAATTTGGACAAAAAGATGGACAATTCGCTATCCTTTTCTTTGTCCTCTCCATTGTCCCCTGCTTCAACAAGTAGCTTAGTCTCATGTCAATTGTAATGCTCGAAGAGCGTTTTTCTTTTTTCCCTTGTATCCGTTTTCAAGATCATTTTCTTTCATCTCTTATCTTTTTTTTCCCTTTGGTTTGTAGTCCTATGAGGTTCGGGTTTGTCGAGGTTGGTTTGGATTTTAGTTAGGAGGAGGTAAGTTGAAGATGTTGTTGAGTGGATAGGAAGAATATCCAAACATGTCTTTTGCTCTTCTGTTCTAGGATAACCCAAAAAAAATGAAAAAGTTTTGTTTCTTGAAGATTTGTTGTTTGTTGGTAATAATCTATTGACAAAAATGCAGAAGTTGTGACTTTGATGTGTGTCTTCTAATAAGTCTTGTCTAATTTCCAGGATCTAAAACTGATTTTGGTCAAGATTGTTACTCTAATTTTGGTGAAAGTGCAATTTGTTAAGTCAATCAAGAGAAGCCAAAGTTTGGTAGGGGACTCTGTAAGTTGTCCTATGTGGGTGGATAGGGAAAGTACACTGCATGGTTTTTGTCCCCTCTTCTTGGCTCTTGCATCATGCATGTCATCTTTCAAGGATGAAACACTCTTTTTTGGTTTAATTCGTTTCTTTTTTATTTATTTTTTTTGACTTTTCGAGATCACGACTTCAGGGTTTTAAGGTTATATTCTTTACGGTACATGTTAATTTTATCGATATTTATTATTGATTGTTGAATTTTGTTCAACTTTGTTAATTTTTTGCTGACTCTACTGATCTTTGTTGAGTTTCGTTGACTTTTGTTGATTTGATTTATTTGGGAGGCACGTTGATTTTTACTAATTTTTGATGTGACTACCTTTTTTTTTTTTTTTTTTTGGTTAAAATCAACAGAAATCAAATAAGTTGAGGAGAACAAAGACTAAGTTCATGCTATTAACCACTAAGCATATATTATCACATTTGCCAACTAGCAACTATCCACTAGAATAGAGAGCATCAATTAGCTCTATTCAACAATGTCGAAGTTAAAAAAATTTCTATGCATAGGAAAATTGTAGTTATCGTTCAACATATTCATAACCCCTGGTAAAACTAACATGGTAAAACTAACATAAATAATAGTATACGTATACGATATGACGGTATGCTTGACCAAAAAAAGCAAAAGTAAAAGTAATACTCCTATATTCTTTTATATGAGCTAAGCCCGCCATGTTATAGAATAAAAAATATTCTATTATTAAGTTTATTGAAAGTGTTTAAACAATCTCTTTATTTATGTAGACCATCAAATAATGAGAGAAAAAGTATATATCAAGAGTCAAAATAAGTCGAATCAATTTATTTACCAAATAATGTTATGAAGACTAGTCTTGAAATTTTCATTGCTAAAAAAGCTTGTTCAGTCATTGTTGTGGAAACAAGAAGTCAAAATAAGTCGAATATCTAAATGGTACTAGTATATAATGATCATGAAAACTAGTGTTGACAATAATTTTCATTGGTGAAAAAGCTTGCTCAAATTGTTGTTGTGGAAATAGGACGAGTCAAAATAAGTTGAATCAACTTATCAACCAAATAATATATAATTGATCTTCAATTTCTAGCAACTCTCAACATATTATATTAACAATAATGCTCAAGTTTGTCAAATCTGGATTGCTAATAACATCAAGATCAAAATGCTAAAGTTGAAATCTCAATTGAATTTTTTCTTGTTCTGAATAGTCTCTATTCTCTAGGATAGTACTTCTTTACAAGACTGTAAGTATTCTCTCTATCGAAATTATTATAACTTTATCTAGGATTCAATGCGCTCAATATAAGTAACTACATGACTTTCTCACTAAATCGACTATTTATTTATTGTAGTTGTTAATTTACAATAGACGTAAGTATATCGATTCGACAGTGATACTCCACTGTGATTATGCCTTTGTTACGTTGAGATCAAACTATATCAGAATAAACAACAGTTATAGCAAAAATTTAAGCTCCATGTTTCTTTCAAAACAATAATATTTCTCTAGAAGAGCTCTCAAACCATCATCTCTCAACTTTTGTCCTAATAACTTTGTGCTTGGAACCAAGTTCATACTTCATAAGCATTCAAAATATCTCAGGATTTCTGGTGTAGAGCTTGGCAAAGTGCATCAATATACCCATAATATTCTACATATGCAAAATAAGTATAAAGTCAATGATAATAGTTTCTTAAGAGCAAATTTATCATCTCTTCGTTGAGACTACAAACTCTGTGATCAGTGGCTACCCCAACAAGAACTTAGTGAGTTGCAGCAAATATCATTGACAAACTACAAATTGACTAAAATATCATTGACAAACTACAAATTGACTAAGGGTGTATTCATTTCACCCCCGATTGACCAAATGGGTATTTTTTGTGACCATTTCGCGACAATATGGTATTTTTTTTTATGTCCGGCGACGTTAGGGTATTTTTTTTGGCAACTTTGGCAGATAGGCCCAAAAATGAGGATCTCCGGCGAGATTCCATTTTCATGTATTTTTTTTTTTACCTTTTTTTTTTCTAAGTAGGTGGGAAGAAAATAAGGAAGAAAAAAATGGTACAAAATTATTAGAAATACTTTAAGTTCGAATCTCGCCGGAGATTCTCAAAAAAACCCCATTTTTGGGCCTATGTGCCAAAAGTGGCCACAAAAAAATACCCTAACGTTGCCGGAGATTGAAAAAATACCATATTGTTGCGAAGTGGCCACAAAAAAATACCAATTTGGTCAATCGGGGTTCATTTCATCTTACCCAATCCCATTTCAGCTCGTTCAGTTAATTCAATTCAGTTTAGGTCGTTCAGTTCAGGCCATACACTTTTTCACCCACATATAACTATTCATTCAATTGATTTCAATTCAGTTCAGGTCGTTCAATTCAATTCAGTTCAGGTCGTTCAATTCAATTCAACTCAATTCAGGTCGTTCAGTTCAGTTCAGGTACGTTCAGGCGAACTGAACACACCCTAACATTAAGAACTTCATCCAGTATCCCCATGACGTTGTAAAGTAGTAGTTTGATTAAAAACTCTTCCCGTCTCAATCTCCTCTATTTCAATCAAATGCTTCATTTCAGCAAACATATTTGGAGTACACATATTTTTGTGTACAACCCGTCTAACCATTAGACGACTAATCCAATGATGACTTTTTGTAATTTATGGTTGTATGAAATTAACCTAAACTATAAAATGTCACCCTTAAATTGCTAAAAATAACCATGAAATTGGAAAAAGTAGCCTATAGGTTGGGTCATCTAACGGTTAGGCAGTTGCACAAAAGTTTAAAGCTAATTTCAATTTTATTATAAAAAAAAAAAAAAAAAAAACAGTTAACTAATCACTTATGCTAGAGAAAGAAAGGGTGAAAAAAAGAAAAAGAAAAAGTTGAACTGATCGCTCGCTCGTGAGTGTGGAGACGCATTGGTTTTGTGGGCGGAAGAAGATCTCCGATGGAAGATTTTGAGAAGAAGGTCACTATCACTGAACAAATGGAAACTGATGATATCAATTTCAAATCCAAAACCCTAGTTTTGCTTCGCGAATTTCTCTCCCTTCAGCAACGACGAGCCAAAGCTTATGCCAAATTGCGAGAGTAAGCATATTCATCCCATTCCTTTATTAACATTTTTTAGAATTCATCAATCCCAGAAACTTTTTCATCAATTTATCACTCATTCTATTTCCTATACAATTTGGTATTTTTCTGGGTTAATTATCGGTACATCTTTTTGTATTTTAAAGTTTTGGTGTTTTAATCCTAATTTAACACTATTTGTTTTTTTTTGGTTATGTGATGAATTTGTTTTAGCAGAAGAGGTGTTTTATGCTTGTGTGCTTGCTATTGCATGGTTTGTCAATGCACGTTGATGCTTTTGTTTTACAATTTTTAGCTTGCTAAGTGTCTTGCAGTATTTTGTATCATGCCCTAACTGGGATGCTTATGTAAGTAATGGAGGAAGTGTAAAGGCAAGAGTTGTCTTTTAAGGCCGTCTTCAATGCTCGCAACACTTATTTATCTTTTGATCAAAGTTCAAAACTTGTGTGTGTTCTTCAGTTGTTTATGCCATACCAGAGTTAGGGCATGAGAATGTGGGATATGAGTTGGTGAAATAGGGTTCGAATGTTCAAGCAATGTCTATCCCCCAGTGTTAAACAGTATAAATCCCTGCACTTGCATGAACCTCAAGAAACCAACAAGTAGAAAAATTTGGCTAGGAGGGAAAAATAATTCTTTCTTTGGGATGGGGAAAGGATAGGGTACACTAATTGCAGATGGCGACTCGAACCTCAGATTGTGGTAACTGATAAGTACATATTTGAACACCAAATATTAGGTTTTGGTGGTGAGGAGAGAAAGAGAGAGTAGAGGAGAAACAATTCTGTATCTCTCTTTCTTTGCATTTCTCATCTTTCTCCTTCATGTTCCTTCCTTCAATGGATTTTGAAGTGAAAGCTCTATCTTGAGGACAAATGGATGAACTCATTTTGGAGATGGTGACCAGAGCTAAGTTAAAAGAATTATTTTTTGATGGAATGTTCTCATACAGTTGAGGATGTGACTATGGCCTCCATACTGGATTTGAAGAGGGATATTTGGTACTCGAAGATTTATGAGGCAGTATAATATTTGGCCAAAGGATGGGGAAAAGATTCCCTTGTTAAATCAACCCTGCAATTGATCTGCAGGATAATTTAAATGATATTTCTGGACGAAGGCTCACGGCTCTCATGCTCAGGAGGCTGGAGGAAACATAACAGAATCCTTCCAACTGCGGCACAGTCTGCTCAACAACTGATTTGTCAGGGTGCGCAGTTCTCATTAAGTAGGAAATGACCACAGTCGAGGTCTTCTTGACACATTTAATGTGACTTTAACCATGGGATGAAGAAATATAAAGCACAAAATTGTGAAGTCTTAACTAATAAAAGATGTGCTGATAAGGAATTGGAAATTTTGAAGTCTGAAATCATAATAGGCCTGGGATTGAGTATGGCTTCTTCAATGGACAATAAGTTTACTTTTTTTTGTGTTTTTTTATTAGCTACGAGGATAACTTGTTGGCTTGCCCTTTGTCATTTTATATTTCATTCTTATCTATTAATTATATGCATTTCTTTCATGAAAAGTACTACTATTATTGAAAGCATTCCCGTCGTTGTCAAGCTGCTCCTGAGTTTTTGACCAAAAATTTCCTCAGTTCCAAGGTTACAAACTGTACTTATTTGATGAAAAGGATCAGTTTTGGTATTTGGCAACTTAATTAAAGTAGATTGGAATTTGATAAATTGCATTTCTTTTGGGGAAACCAGGAATGTGAGATCAAGTTGCTAGAAAATCTTGTTTGTGAACCAATGTGATGAAAAGATCAGTTTGGTATTTGGCAACTTAATTAAAGTAGATTGGGATTTGATAAATTGCATTTCTTTTGGGGAAACCAGGAATGTGAGATGAAGTAGCTTGATGTTGATACGAAAATATGCTGGAAGTTGTAAGTCATGGCATAGAGCAATTTATTAAGCTGTTTAGTTGACAAAACTCTGAATGGAGGAAATAGAACCTCCTAGGTAGTTTTACTTTCCATTATATGGGAAATTAACTGACCTAGCCCCCATCCCTGATAAGTAAGTAGAACTCATGCAGGAAGTTATTTTCTTTGTTTGTAAATAAAAATGTTTGGACATTCTCAGGAATTCAATGAAGGAATCTAATTCATGGGAATTGTAACTTCATGTAGGAACTTTATACTTTTGTGTGAACCAAACTACCACCAATAGATCGTAGAATACTTGTTGATGACCATTTTTTTTTTTTTTCACAAAATATTATATCAGGCAACTTGACATATCAGGCGGAATGTACTGGTAGTCTATGAAATAGTACTAGTAAGCCAAACATCAGTACTGACGACCAAAAACTAGTATCACTTCTTTGTTTACCCAGTACTGCTCTAGTACTATTTTTTGTTTACACAGTACTATTTTTTGTTTGCCAAGTACTCGCCTGATATATCAGGCGGTCTGATAAGTGAGTAATTGTTTTTTTTTTCATAGTTTTGTAACTAGTGTTAGGTGCAATGAATTTACATCTTGTGTTCAATTATTCATCTGATTCATTTCACAATACAACAGTGGATTTGCTGAATACATGGTCTCAGGAGTGGAGTCGACGTATCAGCAGCTTTGCAGTGAGATCACTGCTGAGTTCAGTGATTGCTCGAAACAAGTAGGAGCTGTGATCTCACTGTTTTTCTCTACTTATTTTTACTATATTGTTTGGTGAATAGTATTTCTTTGTTGCACCTTTTTCATCTTTAAGTTATCTCTCTGTTGCAGGTCCGTGAGATTGAATCTCAATTTCTAAAGCCTGACTGCTTTAGAGATGATTTGGCTCAGTTATTAAGGGCTGTTCAAGAGCAGGAAAAGCAGAAATTGCACCTGGTATGTTGTCTTTATACAGATCTTATACATTTGTTTAATGTAACTGGAATCATTTTTAGGATTCTGCTGTGCATGTTGATTGCTCTAGTTCCTTCATCTGCTGCGTTCTGGTTAAACGACTAACGCTTTGATATACTTACTATGATATACTTACTATACCTCTTTAGGTTTGAATGAGGCTGAACTCATGTCAATCTTGTCGATTCGAATTAATTCTTTCGTGTCCACGTGTAATAAAAGAGTTTGTTCCTTAATATGCTATCGTGCCCATTTATGTCCATGGTTATTTTTTTCTTTTTCTGCCAACCTAATTGAATGGAAGAAGCTGGAAGATTGTCAAGAATTTGTTCAGTTTTACTTTGTCCAAAGAAATCGTATTTCTTCTTAATTTTCTTAGCAGCTGTATGCTACAAGTGCTATTGCGTGATGCTCTCCTGCTCTGTATATAAATGTAGTGAGTTCTTTGAAAAGATAATTAATCATCAAATTAGCTTGTGAGATGTCAAATGTCTTGCTCAATTAGGGAATCAATATAAAGTCCAAGAAAGTTGTGGGAGGATGGAAATGTGAGACAAGGTCATGTGATCCAGCTATATGTAGTGGCACAGTTCTACTGATTATCATGTGGTGGATGTTTACTGTTTCATATTTCAGTGGGCCCTACTGAAACAAATTGAATCTGCGTCTCCCTCCAATAGACATGCTTCATTTTTTCTTAGATAGGTACCTTTTCATGGGTTGCCCTATCTCATGGCCCAACCCATAATTTAACGGGCCAAGACACTTCGATGGAAGGGGGAGAGGGTAAGAGGTAGGGAAATCCCTCCTCCAAATGCCTCTATTAGGGTTTGAACATGGGTGGAATGGGCATTCCATTCAAGTTTCACCAACCAGGCTACCCTTTGGTAGCTAACTAGACATGCTTCATCAATTTCTAGTCTTCTCTGCCCCTCTTTTGTCTGAATCCCATATCCAAACTTTCCATCTCGTATCTTCCAATCTTGGTGTGGAGTTGTCACAAGTGCTTTCCTGGTTGATATACAACCTCCCATAGGGCCGTTGCTTGTAGAAGTAGTGAAATGAGATTGAAGATGGAGTAGTTTGTTGGCACTTTCGCCATTCAACCTATTTCTCTTTGCAGTTTGAATGTATGCTTAGGTTCTCCAACACTCTTGACAAATATCCTGAAAATAAGTTAATCTGGAAGCAAAAAATGCAATATTGTTTGGTTATTATTGATAGTATCTTAGGTTATCACTAACATGCCGAAGAATTACTAAACTGTTAGGATAAAACTTTTTTAACTATCCTTTCGCCAACTCTAGTGTCTCGGATCTATAAATGGATGACCATGATATATTGATATTGCATTCATACTCCCTGCGCATCCGTTTGAGCAGCCCTTGTATCATAAATTCCGTGTTTTTCTTGGAAGACAACTGTATGCTTATGGTACATCTTTTCTTCATCCTCACTATCTGCAATTCTTTCAAAAGCTTGAATTACTCCCGTAACTATTTCTTTGTCAACATTAAGAGATTTTCTAATGGTACCACCAAGGGCTTCTGATTTAAGTTAAATCACGTAATAATAGTTTGGGTTGATAGCAAAACCCATGCACTGCATTGGAATGTTCTTTTCTTCCCTTTTTTTTTGGTTGGAAAACCCTAAATTGAGGACAGTTGATGAGGCGCCCAAGCAGTGACGGCCCAAAGCATTTAAGGTTGTCAAGATCGACGACCCAAATCGATCCACTTTGGAATCATCCCCCATTTCAAAACAATCACCCTGTACCAAGCTCAAAATTGCCCGACGCCTCTTTTTAAAAATGAATATTTCAATACATTGCTTGGTTTTTACAAATTCTACCCACACTATTATAGTGTGATTGGCCTTGAATGAAAAGCCCCTAGTTGTTCTGTTTCTTAGCATTTGATACATGAGATATTGTTTCTACTACTTTCAACTGGTGAATTGGATTAGTGATCCAGCATAATTCTGTGCGGGTCATTTGTACCCTCCACACAGGATACTTGATCTTTCTCATGGTACACATTATTTGAGTTTACAAATCAACACCACTGCCCATTAGAATATAACTGGATCATCTTGAGTGGAAGACAATTGCATGTTAAATCCCTGACATTACGGCCTCTTCAGCCGTTTTATTTTACTAATCCTGAAGTAAAATTGTATACGATGACCAGTTTGTTGAATTCGTCAATCTGAAATGACTCTTTATTCTTATCTGAACATTTCTTCTTGGTGCCTAGACTGCAACAATTCAGGTCTTGAAGAAGGCTGGAAGGCCATCTGAACGGATTGTGACTCACGAGAACTGCAGATTTAAGAAGCCAATGCACCACGAATGTGTGCATGTCCATGAGTTAACAGACGCTGCTGGAACAGAAGAAGCAGAGGCAGACGCAGAGTATAATAATGCCATCAAGGAAGCGATTCAAGGCGTGCAAGAGGCTGTCACATCTATAAATGAACACTTGGATGAAGTTAGGTATGAGATTGCCGCTCTTGAATCAGACTGAAAGACCAGACTCGAGGCAACTTATGGTCTCAACAACTACTGCAACACTTGTATATCCTGATACCAAACCTCTCCCTCTTCTTCAAGTGATGAAAATTTCTGAATTTATGACTGTACTCATGCTACTTCAGATCAACTTTTCCGTCTATTGGGCGAGTAGCATCTGCTAGTTTTGCTTGAAAATTGTAAATTGTTTTCCAAAGATTTTCTTGTATCTATGGAATTGACAACATTTGAGACTCGTGAACTGCAGCCGCTGTGAACAAGTAGAATTTTTTCCAGATTGTATGATACATATGTTCATTTTAATACGCTGACCTAGTGATTATGAATACCGGGTATTGGGAATTTTTCATTGATGAATAGTGAGTTTTGGCTAAATACGCTGAGGCTTTGTTTGATTTTATGTAAGTTACCATGACAAGTACAAGTTTCATGAAAGTTGATCAAATTACATCAGACGAGGGAAGTTGCTTACCAGAAGTAAAACTTCGAATGCTCCTCCCACTCAAATTACACATTTGTGCATTGGAAGTTAGTAATAAATAAACAAGAGTCCGTTTGGTCAAGCTTATCCTAATGTCTACGTTTTTCATTTACATTTTTCTTCACCACCCTCTCTTCCATCATCTTCTTCTCTACTTTTGACTTGTAAGAAGTTAAATAAAAGTAGAAACTTCAAAAAGTAGCTTCTACATCTAGCCTTATTTTAACTTTTTACCAGTCAAAATTGGAGGAGGTGATGGAGGAATAGGGGATGGTGAAAGAAATGTGGCAGAAGAAGTTAAAGTTGGAAGAATGTTGGCCAAGCGGGCCCTAAATAAGATTGACTTTGTCATTTTACTCTTCATTTCAAAGAAGTCAATTTTATCAACTAAACAAGACAATTTCCATGGATTTACACCTTATGTTAGAGTTAACTCCAACGTATCAAAATAGGTGTATGATAGCCACACAAGTGTACGGTTCAATCAAAATAGTAAAAATGAGTATCGTATCTACAGAGAGTAAGGTCAAGCATCGAATCTATCAATTTTATCTATCTAAGCAATACAATCACTAATTGGCTAATAGACTATAAATGATGACATCACACAAGGGTTAATCATATAAGAACGAGCTAGAGTATGATTCCACCCAATCAAATATTAACAAGACAAATTACACTAGTATGCCATTTCTATTGATGTAAAGACGGATAAAGACACTTACAAATCTCTTTCGAACAATTTCTATGCCAAACCTAACAAGATTAAACCACCTACTTTCATCGGGTAGAACATGTTAACAGCATTAAGCACAAGATCAAATCCTAAACTCTATGAGAAAGCGCAATCTACTTTCATGATTGAACTCTCAATATGGTCAATTGCAACCCGACAACAAGTATTCCTCTTTCGCTTTTATACAAGTCATTTTAGTTAAATAAAACCCCTTTTCCAAACAATTTGATTAACTAGGGAATACAAATACCATGTGCAATCGATTTCAAGGCAAGTTAGGAATTTGATTTGGTTACATCAACCCTAATTGGGATTAGCTACTCATGCTTTCAATAACAAAAGAAATCAAATAACCAACGAAGAACATGATAAATTAAGCTAGATATTAAGAATGAATCGATAATTTGAAAGGAAAAGCAATTGAGAGGGGGAAAGTGGAGTAGAGAAAAGAGAAATTTACCAAAAGCTTCAATTGCACAAAACTTGAACAAAAGCGCCAAGGTCATTCGCTCGTCAAGAACAAAGCGTAAAACTAGTATTCGATAGAACTAATCTAGATTAAACTAAGAAAGCAAGTAAAACTATTGAGTCTAGATAATCTCTACAATTTTGACTTTAAAGCCTTCTTATAGCCTCAAATAAACATTAGAACATGCCCAAGAGTCTACTCAAAGAAAGGGCAAAAGCCCACTTGAAAACGTCTCGGACAACCACCCAGCCGGGTGAAAATGTAGGGCATAGGCTACCCGGCTGGGCAGCCATGATTGCTGCTGCTGGGTGGGGCGCCTACTCGGGAGGATTTTCATAAATTGGCCTGGCAGCACGCGACTATTGGCTTCTAGAGCGTTTTTGGCGTGGTTGCACTTGGAATTTGGCAAAATGCAAAACATAAAAGTTGTATTCCTACTTCTTATCTTTCCATATCCTTTTAAACTGCCTAATTTGAAACTCAAATGGAGAAATTATGGCTAAAACACCGAACATGTGTCGAAATGGAAAGAACGCAAGGCTAACTTATTGTATCAAAAATGTGTCCATAGCTTGAAAACTTTGAATTCAACCAAATCCATTGCGTTCTTCACTCATTGTGGCCTTAATAGCTCTCTCTAAAACTCATACAAGTCTTGGCGTATTGTAATTAATTCCGAAACACATCAAATACGCAAAATATACCAAGTAGTCATCCGTTTTAAAAAAAAATTATAAAATTCACAAAAAATTGATGTAATCATCCCTAAACTAAGTCGGATGAGTGCGAAATAGATGTATAAAATGACTCAAATATCCATTAGTGTAAGGTATACCAAAATTTATAACAATGTGCAGGCCAAGATTATGATAACCGGAGAAAATAAATGGCTATATTACCTAAGCTTTTGAGTGAAATTGGGGGTTTTTCCTCTAACAAACCCTGTAAAAAAAAAAAAGTGAAAAAAATATATTAAGA
>BSSO01000384.1:0-35245 GCA_030267885.1 Mesembryanthemum crystallinum
GGATCACAGCCAGCTCAGCTACCAGCTCATGTGGAGGAAGCATCTGGAAGACCACCTCAGCTGGAGGGAATTTCTTCCCCATAACTGCTTACTACTAGCTTAGAGCACAAGCTAGGAGTTAGTTACAAATGACGGGAATTCCATTTGAGATTGCATTTGGCTGACATTTGCATTTTTGCACTTTTAGCTCATCTATTAATATGGCTGTAATCACCACTTTGATCCCTATGCTATGAGATAAATTGGTTTCCTCTCTACTTCTCTTCACAAATCCTTTCTCTCCCCTCTATTGCTCTATTGAATTTCTCAAAAGCTCTTTTTCTATTTCACTTGCTTTCCTGTTAATTCAATCCCATTTTATCCTAAATCCCAAAATTCACAAAAATATTAGTTGGTAGCTATCAACTAACTCACCTTGGAGAGCACTTTGATGACAATTAGATATCAATTAAACCATAGCAAGATCCTTCCTCCAACTTTTATACAGCAGAAGATGACAAATTAAAAATAATCCTTTTATCTCATCATTAAAATATACATATACTTAGCAAATAAGATCATTTTTGAAATTAGTATATACTAAGCCAATTATTATTTCGGGTATAGATGTTAATCTCTCAACGGTTTAATGAGATATTTATATATAAATGGAGAGGAATTAACAACAAAGTTAATGAGAGAGTATCCCTCGCCTTAGATGGTGGGGATATTTATAGCCAATGGAAGGAAGAGGACTCTTCGAAAGGCTCATAGACTTGGCGTACTTAATGGGCCAAAGCTAATGTCCTTTGAAATCCATAGCATGAGTTTTAGCCTTTTAGGACCAGTTTCCAAACATGGCTCCTCTAGTCCTTCAATGTGTGCTTTCAAGGTCAACTCCCAAACTTTATCGTCCATCATGTACAATATAATGCTTGTAAATTTCATCATATCTCCAAAATATAGCTTCTTCATAATATATACTCAACCTTATTTGCCACCAATTGTTTCCCACACATGTTCTTCATCACGTTCATGATGTCAATATGAAGTTGGCAAATTAGTTCAAACCTAAAAACTTTGCAAACAAGAACCCTACTATTAATAAGTTGGTAGCTAGGCATACATCGCTCCTATAATTAGTAACTTAAAGTTACTGAATACTTATTTTTCTTCCATAATTAAATTACACTTGTTTAATTTCCTAACATTTCCTCAAAAATTAAAATAATAATAATAAATTCTCTGGGAGTTCAGTAGCTGTTGCAATGGAGTGAATGAAGGGTGCAGATTTCTTGCTAGGGACATATGAGCAGTCTTGATCAAGAAATATACTTATATTTTATTGGTGGTTGTTAATAATTTTAAAAACTTTAATACTCTCCAACCCACCACATATATAATTCTTTTTGCTTGTGATGTTTGTATTGTTTCTAACTTTATTCACACTCTATAGCATGACATAGGAACTGAAACTCTCTCTCTCTCTCTCTCTCTCTCTCTCTCTCTCTCTCTCTCTCTCTCTTCAGCTTCTTTGTGAAACAGAACCAGTATCTTCACTCATTGCCCCATCCTCACTCAACTTATATACACATACATAAATATAATAATCTTTTCAAGTTTTCACTAATAAATATCAACCTTTTACTTATAGTTTTTAACAAATCATCAAACTTTAGCTTGAGAGAGTGTCAAAAGAGACACTTAAGCCTAAGAACTTAACTCACATTATCTTTTTTTAAAATATTTTCTCCTAGCTAATAATACTATTAACTTATATTACAAACTTAAGATCCAAGCAACCCTTTCTCACTTCCCCTTTTTTTGGTAACTTAAACATACTTCACATTCTGAAAAGCTCCTAAATCTCTTATCAAAGATTTCCATTCTTCTCCATTACTTATAATCCTCTCTCTCTTTCTCTCTCTCTAGCTACTCTCATAGAAAAGGACTAAAAAGAGTAATGAGGAATTGAATTCCTTCCTAAAACTCACTCAACTTGATCCCAACAAACATGATTAAAAGCTATTGTTAGCTAGCTCATCACCTCCTTTATAAGGAGACACATTGTTCTTTTCCTTTCTTCTCTCTCTTTGTCCCTTGTTCCCTATACTTTCTTCTATTTTTTTTTTTTTTTTTTGTTTAGCTCCACACTCCATGCAAATCCATGGAAGTGGGATCACCATGCGCGAATTGTAATTAGTTTAATTGCGCGACAAAAATTAGATTAATGAATATATAATCACCATCAATTCATCATCATATACTATACTCATGACTTGGTGCAATGAGAGCAACGATGTTCAAACCGTGGAGAAGATCAATAACTCATCATCATCCACATCGTCGAGGAATAATAACACCACTACAGGAACAAAGACTAAATCCTGCCCTTCATGTGGCCACCAGATCAAATGCCAACAGCAACAGGTTAGCTAATAAATAAATTAGTACAATTCTTTGTGCCATTTTATTAATTATCTGAATTTCTGTTTAAAAATTAATATAATGAATTTATTGATGTTTTGATTAAAATCAGGGTAGGATAAATGATCTGCCGGGATTGCCAGCAGGGGTAAGATTTGATCCAACAGACCAAGAGCTAATACAGCATTTGGAAGGGAAGGTGAGGCTGATCAGGCCTGTAAATGAACATGATGACTCATTGTCGTCGAAACCTAATAATGGTGGATTAACTTTGCATCCTCTAATCGATGAATTCATCCCTACACTTGAAGGCGAAAATGGGATTTGTTACACCCACCCTGAGAAATTACCAGGTACGTTACTCGATCATCAGTTCTATTTAAATCCTTTTGTTGTTGTTTTAGGCACAAAGGCATATGTATATGGGTGAAAATTATGAATAATGTGATATCACTTCAGTTACTTATCCACTGCCTTGCTCTTGTGTAGTAGTAGCTAGTGCATGTTGCTGAATGCTGAGTTTAATTTTGTTCTCTTTCAAAGTAAAAAATAAAAAATAAAAATAAAATAGGTAGAAATAGGTGGGATAAGTCGAAGAACATAGGTTAGTAGAAAGTCCAGATCACAGTACGTATAAGATGCATGGTGTATAAGTTAAGTCTGTAATTTGGTTTAAACAAAGGGATATGGGTTGATGAGGACATTATTGTATCAAATAGAGTATCAAATTTTGGTGTAGAAAAGAATTGTACCAACTTAATTGGATAAGCTAAGCACCTTCATGATAGCTATACAAAGCATAAATTTTTTTTTTTTTTTCTTTAGACAAAAATAATTAGAAACCAACTTATCGATGACCCCATCCTCTAATTTAAAACAAAGGTGCATCATTAGGTGCCTTTTGGTGTTGGAGCTACTAACACCTAACTATCTCCTTAAAAAATCAAAGTCACAAGAATTAAGCAAATTCAAACTTTGGACTTGTTAAAATGGACTTGAAACTCAATTGTTCGAACCACTAGTATATTGATCGACTGAATTTTGTCCGGAAACCATAATCCAATTTGGCCCAAATTTAAAAATATCCGTACCAAACATTTATGTTTTATCTTTATATTATCCTAATTTACTATTATTATTCTTTGTTGTCTTTGAATTTATAAAAATTTGACAATTTTTTTTAATAAATAGTTTTTGATAACACAAAATAATTTTTGGTGAGAATTACGTAATGAAGTTGAGGTAGTTGGATTTATTATACGCAAAATGAAAACTTTCTTTTAAATTATGTTGCACCATCAACATAATAATTTTTTTTTTCAAGAGTTAATATCCTTAATTGGGGATAATTACAATTCAAACACCTCTTTATCCTCAGTTATTAGGAATATATTATAACTCGAACATCCGTTTTGATTTTTATTTTCTCTAAAGTATATTAAATATATAGGACTATAAAATACAAATTCTTACATACAACCATCTTATAAACGGGACATATTGCCCTAGAAAAGGTAGGAGAACTTCCCACTCTGCCCCAAATGAGAGGAATTATTATATGTCTTCATTCTTCACCACATTTTAGGTATGTTTGGCTAACAAATAGTTTATTTGATTATATTCATTCAACTCTAGTTCCAGCTAGTTTTCAAATGTTTATAAGTTTTCAACTTTAGTAGCAAACCAACTAGGGGTATGCTTGGCGAAATTAGTTGTAGTTGTGAGCTATAACTGTAACTGTTGCTTTAAATCTTGTTTGGTAGCAGAGAGAAAAAAGAACAAGTTACACCTTCAAGCTATAGTCAAACTCTAGCTGTCAAGTGAAAGCTTACTATGAATAGCTTTCAAAAATCAGCTGTAGCTGTAGTTGTTGCTAAAATTTCGTTTGGTAGCTGAGATAAAAATGACAAGTTGCAAGTTTCAAACTGTATCTTTTGCTCAAAAGCTAACTTTTGAAAGTTTTTAGTCCCAAACATACCCTAATTTACTAGCAATTTATAGCAATTTTCAACTATACTAATGTTTTTCCCCTCTTTAACATCTCAACTAGCAGAATATCTAACTGCGAAACACAGGCTTTAGCTCCTTCACCCTTAATATTGGTGGATGAGATTATATATATATGAATATGATAGGAAAACTTGTATTGACTAATCCAAACTATTTATGGGTTGCAGAAAATAATTTCAACTTTCACTATTTGTACTTAATAATTTGAACTTTCACTTGTACTTGCATCAACTTCGACAACATTAGTCTTCGTGATAGTTATTTGTTTAAATAATCCCCAAATTAAACTTCCAACAAAGGAATAAAAAATTAAACCATTATTGTCAATGAAAAATTTGATACGGAAAGGCTAATAGCTAAAGCGGTTGCAAGCATTGCAACCAAAGTGATAGTTCAAATTATTATACACAAATAGTATAATTGGGATAAGTTTTTACTAGCTTGAAGATAGTTTGGATTATTCAAAAAAAAAAATCCCTATACAATAGCGCACAAAAATGATCTCATACTTCATTATAAAGCAAATCCAATCATCCGATCTGTATTTGACATGTAAAATAATAGAACAAAACACCAAATTTTCTTTCTCACTTCCACTCCAACACCCACAAAATCACCCTCTGTAGATAAAAATCGAATGGCTGTAAAATTACTGAGTTTCAATTAACGGTTTATACCACACAGGGGTAAGCAAAAACGGGCAAGTCCGTCACTTTTTTCACAGACCTTCAAAAGCATACACAACCGGAACAAGAAAGCGTCGGAAGGTACACACAGATGAGGATGGCAGCGAGACGCGCTGGCACAAAACAGGCAAGACCCGCCCCGTTCTCATCAACAGCCGGGTCAGAGGGTATAAGAAGATCCTGGTACTTTACACCAACTATGGCAAGCAAAAGAAACCTGAAAAGACAAACTGGGTAATGCATCAGTACCATCTGGGTATCGACGAAGAGGAAAAGGATGGCGAATTGGTGGTCTCCAAAGTCTTCTACCAGACACAGCCTAGACAATGTGGATCCATTTTGAAGGTAAACGGGCGGAGCTCAACCCACCTGAGTCCAAGAAATGAGGCGAGTGAATACTACAATCGTCCCTCCATCATTTCCTTTGAGCAGAGGGGTAGTACCAAAGGCAGTGCTTCGACGCCCATGTTCCCATTTTGCTGTCCTTGATAGTTCAACAAAAGAAAGAATAGAGTCAGAGTATAGCATGATTCATTTGAAAATAGAAGTGACATGACATATTATTGATACGTAAGTGTACAAAGATGATATAATAAAGGGATTCAAATTATGTACACACAATTCGTTTAAGAAAGACATCAAACTGAATGTAATAAGGTGAAACATAGGTCATCAAACAGTAATATATTCGTGCAATGTAATAATCATCCTTTATTCACATTTTCTCAATTCCTCGAGTGATGAAGTCACCATCTATGTACGACATCTGAAGCAAATCCATCATAGTCCATCCCAAAGTTACTCTAAACTCCGAAAATGTAGTGGAGTATACATAGAAATTTTGCATAAACAAGAGCGTTGTGAGTGATAAATAGTGGCATATAGCATACAAAATGATTTCTGGTAATTTTATTCATTGCAATCAACTTTATGGAAGGTGTACTATCATGCTCAGATTGATCCTTGTCGACGATAAGATGGAGTAATCTACCAAGTTAAGTACTTCAGAATGAAGCTATCTGAAAATTCAACAGACCGCTAATAACAGCTCAACTTACAGGGTGCACATCATGAGTTCCTAATGCAGTTGCCTCTCACATAATCGTGTTAATACAACAATGGTTGGCCAGATAAGCTAATCTGATAATCCACGCAGTCAGTCCTTCCCATACAGCTTATGAAGTGATCTGTTCACCAAAGAAATCGTCACAGACAAATAACATGCAGTTTGAAGCTTTAAAACTTATGTTGAGTGCTCGACTTTAATTCTCTTAACTTGATATTTCCCTCTCCATGTCTTGAAGTTTTATAATTTATGTTGAGTGCTCGAGTTTAATTCTCTTACCTTGATATTTCCTGCTCCATGTCCCTGCCCCGCCTTTATTCCAAGGTCTCATTCTCTACTAATTTAGTAATACTGCACCATGAAGCATAGCGCAATTACAGATATCAAAATGTTAGATGCAGCTTTAGCTCCCAGCAAGAATTAGATTGTAGCTTGCACAACATCGAAAGCAAATTAATAACAAATGTAGATGACTTTGAAGCCTATTGCATCAGGCGAAGCTAAGTTTCTAAAGAGAAACAACGTCACCTGATATCAGAAATAAAATTGTGCGAAATGCAACAATAGCTACAGTACAAGATTCAACATTTGCAGTAAATGGAGGAGACATGGATGCACGCTTCAGTTGCGGCTCATTTTCAGTGCAAAGGATGGTCCCGTGCACTGGAGAGGATCTCTTCCAGTGCACAGGATGGTCCCGTGCACTGGAGAGGATCTCTTCCAGTTTTCAGAGCATTTTGTATAAGTGATCAACGGCCTCTACGAACATCATTTGAAGGATCTTTATTCATGTAGCAGAGTTTTCTTAAGAAACCCAAAAGCCAAAGTAAAGTTTGCATTCAACTATTTAGATAATGTATAATAACACAAACCTTAATGATATAGCTGTATATCTCTTCTGAAACATAGCCTATTACACAAATATGTTCCTTTCAAAATACATGTAGCCCTTGTGATATACTATCTGTATTTCTCCTCCACAACATAGCCTATTATGTGAACCTGTTCCTATTCAAATTACAGTGTACTTCTAAAATCTTAGTTCTGGTTTGCTTTGATCAAACCTGCAATTTTTAGTCTTTACTGGAAGTCCTCTACAATAGGACAAACTTCACTTTTTAAGTTCTCTATGCTCAATGTAGACTGCTCCGATACGGAACATGCCAACTTTACACCTGAGTCTAACCAGATACACCTGCACTTTTCAACAGAAACATGCCTACTAAACTTTCCGTTGCCTTTTTGGTCTGCTCTCTACAACTGTTTGAAGCACCATTTTCCTTTTCATCAAGCTTTCGTTTCACCTCTGCAATAACCACAACCAGGTGCATTAAAATCTACTCAAACTAACTGCAGAAAGAGCACAAAATTTATAATTTTTCCAAAGTATTAGATTATATTCATTAGCTGTCCACTAGAGTGCTTTGAACATAAGACGCAGATCCAATAGACAGCCAACGGTCACTACATCACTAAAAGTTAACAAGACAACAGAAGTAATCAAGATTGCTATCCAAAAGAAAACCCACATAGGCACCAGGTTGACTTTTGCACACGCTGCAATTCTTGCACAAATGTTGAAAGTAATGAACAATAAAGTTTCCATTAGCTGACTTGAATTGCATTCCATCAGTTAAAAGAACCCATTGTTCCTTTCAGACCACAGAAAGTGTATGGTAGTTGCAAGTACAGCTTTTGCTGCTAAGCCTTTGCCTGTTAACAGAATTACCAACCTAGAATTCTGAATGCATTCCTGCACTCCTTTTCCCTGTACTTGTATCTGTAGACATCCATGAATACAGGTTCATAGCTTCTTTGGGAACTCATATACAAAGACAAGCCTAATGTGAAACATCAACCATAATACAGATTTTGTATTTCCTTGTTTCTCTAAATCCTCATTTTTTATCCTTCTATAAGCACAACATTAAATAAAGCGTATGATGTACTGTACTATAAGACTGCCTTAGACTATTCTATCAAGTTTTTTACATCCTATGATTTACAGACCTCAAACAGAACAATCACCATAATCCATTGGTGTTAGTAAGCAACTAGTCCCCCACTCAATGATACTTAGGTAAATAAGCCAAATCCACTTCCATCTGATATACAAATATATACTTTAAGACTTTAAAGTCTAACCATGCATATTGCTCAAGTCCACAAAAAAATCCAAAACACCTTTCATAAGAAAAATAAACAAATAAATAAATCAGGCTACATTAAAGGTGGAGGATATATTATCATTGTCAGTTCAACTATGTTTGTGCGATAATTTTCTTCTCATGTTACAAAGCACCTAACATGAATATACACATGAGTGTAGCCAAACACAATCAGGTACAGCATGGCAACTTGGCATTTTTGTCCCTATCAACCTGCAACCATATCAACCTTAACCAAAATCAACTGTCGTGTTTGACGTCCCATAACCCAGGAGCTAAATTTAGGAAACGATGTTGATTATGCTAAAATATTCCACCTCTCACGAATGTTTGACATAGGGGTAAAGACCTTCCTTCTGAATTTAAAACCTAATTGCTTGTTGCAACGGATAATTTTCAAAGATCTGGAAGTTATTCTCCTTATGCAAGGTATCTAAATCAATTACAAGTATTGGCAGCTGATGCATACCAAAAAAGTTAGTTGAGAGTAGCCAAACCATGCCGTTGTCTCTAAATTGACCTTAAAAGGGTACCTCACTGCACTAAAGCTTCTCTAAGGGCAACAATCACTGAAGCCTATCTGGTGGAAAGTAAGCCAGAGACTTTATTTGTGGTTGGACTAGTTTCTGTGAACAATCAAAATTCAAAAGTAAAATCTATAACTTTTAATGTTCATTGGACTAGTCTGACTATTTAGGTGGTTTAAACTTGCAGGAGCAAATAACTCTTGACCTAACCTGGGCTTCTTTGGTTGATTATTGTAGTTTCCATGAACCATAGAAACACACAAAGGAATTGGTTCAAATAAACAAAAAAGAAAAGTAAAACTTAAATTAAAGAAGGCATATTAGCACATACGAGAACTCGAATACAATCATGCTTCGCCTTTCCCAAGCTTGAAAATTGAAATACACATCCATAACTGAAGTATACAACATCACACCTGATATCCCATAGGTGAATAGGTGATTCACAAATTAGTTTCTTTTCATCAATTGTCACTTGCTCTACATAAAAACAACTATGGACTAATCCACCAAGTTAAATCGTCAAACCCATTGCATAAGATTTGACTAAATTTCGATAAGATATAGACAACTTCAAACCTCGGTCTCAATCTAATCCGAACACTCTACCAACTAAGCTAGCCAACATGCCACAAAGTACAAAAGCAATCACCCAAAACCCCAATCCCCCACTCATCACATAACATAATCCCAATTCATCAAAAAATGCAACAATCTAAACCCAGGTCCAAAAAAACCCAACAATAATACACAACAAAGTCAAGAACATCTTACTTATTCTTCTTCTTCCTGAAAATGTAGATATCAGTCTCCTCATAAGCATACTCCTGATGCAAATCCTGATGATTCACCTTCTCAATCTCAAAAACCTCCCCGCAAATCTCCCAAAACAGCTTATCCGCTTCCGGTGACCTCACCTGATACCCAAGCAACACAACCCCATCCTCCTTCATCAGCGCCGCCATCGTCTCCACCAACGGCCTCACCGTCTCCTCAATATACACCACATCAGCAGCCACCACCAAATCAAACGGCGGCGATAGAGCCGCCATCTGAGCCGCATTGGCCCAGTACAATTGAGCCGTTTTCAACGACTTCTTCAACACCGGCTTGTTCTTCTTGAGATTGTGCTTCAGTGCCGGCATCACTGGAGCAATGTCAGTGAGGATGATGTCGGTTAGGCCTAAGAGGTAGAGACCCATGCCGGCCGGCCCGCATCCGGTGCCGAGCTCCACCGCTCGCTTGCCGCGGAAGTCCAGTAAGTCCGAGTAAGGGTTAGGGTTAGGGTTACTAGGGTTAGGGTTATTAGGGTTTGTAGGGTTAGGGTTTGGAGGGTTTAGGAGAGGGGACCAGCGCTCGGCGAATTTGACGAGGACGAGGGAGCAGGGCCAGACGGAGGTGCCGACGTGCATGGAGCCATTGTCTTGTTGGAGAGAGAGAGTGGATTCGCCGACGGAGAGCTCGATCACCGGCGAGTCTGTGAATTTCATCTTTCTCTCTCCTCTCTCTGGTGTGGTTCTGCGGTGGTCGAGTGACTCAGTGAGTTGAATCGCCGGGTTCCCGGAGTAGCGACGACAAGAAGATGAATGAGTTCTAGTAACTTCGAATTGTGGTATGGGCTGAATGGGCTTTTTGGCCCGTTTGGACGAAGAATGAGATCCTACCTATGTCTAGACCTAGACTTTTGAGGACTTGGATCTGTATATAATATGATCCACATTCACTGGGATCTATTTTAAAGGTTGGGCTGAGGATCAAAATGCATCAACTTATCGGGCCCACTGGTCTAATTTTAGTAGTACTACTGCTCATTTTTAGCAACTCTATGAAAATTTGCCCCTTTCACCTTTAGTACTTCTCTACTAAGGGTATCTTGGTAAACTGTAGTTGAGCTTCACAAAATTGGTGGGAAAAGTAGTAGAAAATAGTTGAAAACTACTTTGAAATGGGTGATGAATTTGTGGTAACTATAGTTGTAAAGTAAAACTAGTATGGGTAGTTTCACCAAATTAGTTTCAATTGTAACTGTAGCTGTTGCTTCAAAAATTGTTTGATAGTTAGAGAAAAAAGAATAAGCGGCAGGCTTCAAACTGTAGGTTTTATTCAAAAACTAGTTGTTAGTGTCAAACATAGCTAACTGGTATTAGGTCCATAAGGTTCACAACTTGTCTTACAAAACTAGTAATGGTATTAGCTACACTAATTTTTACTTAACAAAAAACATGCCATTGAGTTCTTGGTCTAGTGGTTAAGATTGAAACCCTAGGTGCTTTTGAGTCTCGGCTTTTGTGCCTTCCTCGAACCAAAAAAGGAANAAACTCAACAAAAACGTACGTTACCCAATACTACTACACAGTGAAAAATGGAAGTGCTAACGGTGATGTTTAGAGAAATGTTGGTTTGTTAGGAATAAAATTGAATTTGATAATCTAGTCACTAATCCTACTCATATTGCTCACTCTATTCGAAATAGTTTTGTAAAATGGTTTGCTTTAGGACATCAAGAGGCAGGATGATATTCTTCCTGGTGGGGTTTTTAGGAAGTCTTTTTCTCATGCTACTTACAAAAAGGCCTCCATAGATTAAATGTTGTGTGGAATCCCCCTCGTGCAAATTATATTAAACTTAACTTTGATTGCTCTAAACTTAAATAAAGATGGTAAGTCTGCAGTGGGGTTTGTTATTAGAAACCATTCGTTTGAAGCTATCTCCCTTGGGGCAAAACCTTGTGCGGTTGCCTCAATCCTTCTTGCTGAAGCAATTGGGCTCCGGGAATGAATAAGACAAGCTCGTAAGATGGGGTGCAAGAATATCACGATAGAAGGGGATAATTTAGCACTCATTAAAGCTCTTAGGGGGAAGTGGCTTATTCTATAGGAAATAGAGAATATTATTATAGATACACGTCGAGATCTCTTCTTCCATAAGGTTGTTGAAGTTCTTCATTGTTTTAGGGAAGGAATGATGTGGCTGACTACATGGCTAATATCGGCTACAGCATCCCCGAGTTGTTACTTTGGTCGGACTCGTTCGATCATTCTTTGATTGCTTTGGTTATCAAAGACGCTTTAGGATACTCTTATAGTAGGTTATCCTGGTTTTTTTGCCTTTTTAAACAAACAAAAGAAAAAGAAAAAGGAAGAGAAATGTTAAATATAGCAAATTGGTGGTATTCAATATATTAAAAAAGGAAAAAGTAAGAAGAATAAGACACAGCAAGCACCATGACAATAATTTTCTTTTTTCTAGGATATGTTTTTCAGACAAAATATTACCAAAAGCATGCAAAATGGTGGGTATATATTAAAAACGTCCAATCTACTCATTTGATGTTGATGTTTTTCTGTTGTTGTTACTCCCACTTTCATTTGATTTTGGAGCCAAAAAAAACAAAAAATTAAGGCTGAGAAAAAAGGTATCTTTGCCTTCACTACTTGATGAACATCACATAGTAGTATAAATATGAAACACTCTCAATCAATTATAGAGGCACAAATTAAAGTGGTTTATAAGACACACGACTTTGCAAGGTAATGGTCTCTTTTTATTGTACTGTAACTTTTTTCTTTTACTTTTGTTTCCCCTTCAATTTTTCTTCCCCCGTTTAATTGATGTCGGTAGTATTGATGTCATTTCTTCAAAATCATGGTCTACCGTACCCCACATTTACCTCGCATATGATTGAAGAATTTTAAGTTAATCTTATAATAAACTTTTATCATGTGTCTAATTGACATATAATCTTATAAGAAATAATAGATATGAAATGGCTCAATCATATGGGAGCTTGCTTGGTATCATGTTAGACTAGTATTGTAATATAAATGTACAATTACATAATTGTGTAGACTACTATACCCTATTATGTACTTAATCTATGTGGAGGTCTACCTAAAAGATGTTGGCCCACTGGTAAACAAGTTTTAGCTTATACACCTGGTCACGGGTTTGAGCCTCCTGGGGAGCACCTACACGAATTTATTCGTGGAATACCCGAGGCCGTGCGTTAAGAGGTGCCCTTTAGCCATGCCTAAGGGGGAAGGAAATTCCTCCTTGTAGACACTAAAAAAAATCTATGTGGAGGTCTCATGAACAAATTGCTTGAAGTTTATGAAAGCGTTGAGAAGATCTAGTAAATATATTAGCTACACATGATACTTCATAGGAACTAATATAACAAATATGACCGTTAATCTCAAAGCGACCTATTAATATCTATACAAAATAAACTATAAATTATCATGCATAGTTTGGAAATTAATTATTCCTCAATTAGTTGGTCCTTCAACATTGCCTTACAAAGTCATGGTTGATATTATCACAATACCAGTGAACTAGCCATCAATTAAAGAGTCTACTAGTATGTCAATGAGGTGTTAGGCTCTTAACCTAGCGGTTAAAACTGAAGCCCTAAATATATTAGGTCTTAGATTGAATTCTCCCTCTCCCCCTATTATATGTACTTATATTGTAATGCTCTTTGCGCCTCCCGTAAACCCCAAAAAAGGAAAGGAAAAAAAAAAAAAAAGGTGTCTTACTTGTACTCCTTTTTCTTCCACCCAACTCCAATCCGAATAACACAACAAAATGCTAAAACTTTGATGGCATTATCTGCATGCAATGTATGTCTATGGATAAAAAAAAGCTAGCAATTTAAAAGCTCTAAATTAAAGATCGACTTATTAGTTTAGTAAGCATGGCACGCTTCTTAGAGCAAGGTAATAAGTAGAACCTTTTTAGTCCACTTATTAGAGGGTACACTTTCTAATCTGAAAAGACCACCCACAATAATCAACCTCTAATAAAAAGATTATTGAAGCACTTTACTTTGTTATAATTATAATAATAATAATAATAGACATGAAAAAAAAAAGAGAGAACATTTNAAAAAAAAAAAAACTAAAAATTTACCAAAAGCCACACCTAATTTCTCAAAAGGGTGCAACTTTGGGGGTTTCAAGAGAATATGCATGGATCCTCCTTTAAGCTCATTTTTAACAAATTATGCACTCATAATATCCACCTTTTCCCCCTTGCCCTTTTCTCCCTTGATCTCTTTCTTTTTTATCTCTCCTTTTCTTCTCTTGCTTCAATCTTGATCTTCTTCTTCACTTGATTGATGAATTCAAATCCAGCCGTTGATCGAGGGCGGGTGGCATATGGGTTGTTGTGTACCAACCCCTAGGAAATCCCTAGTTTGCCCCCCTCCTCCTCCTAGGGCGGCGCAGTCTTGGGGGTTGTTGCTCAACTTCTGACGCTTGGTGGCGCCGCTAGGGTTGTACATGGTCATGGTGGAGAGGTCGTCGACTGAGGAGCCGCCCTCGACATCGCTCCCTAGGTTGGTGGTCGTCGAGTTTGAAGTACCACCACCACCACCACCAAACATGGAGTTGTTACCACCACCACCACCACCACCATTAATGTACTTATTGTTGTTATTCCCTTGGTGATCAAGTACATCACCATTCTCATCAATGTAAAGATTATTAGGGGTATTGTTATTATCATTGTTTCCCTTGATTAACCCAAAGTTTCCTAGGAAGATTAATGGATCATTATTGTTGTTATTAGTATTTGTAGTGGTTGAGGACGTGGCACCAAGCTGAGCAGCCTTTTGTAACAATGCTGTGGCCGACATGAAATGAGATGAATTTGTAGAGGATGTTTGAGGTTGTTGGGTGCTATACAATGAAGGAATGGAACTAGTAGTTGTTGTAGTAGTGGAAGTAGTAGCATTATTATTGTTGGTTACTACACCACCTAGTTCTTGATTATGATGATGATGATGATCACCATTATTGTTGTTGTTTGATGGGTTGTTACTAGAGATTTTACTCCCATAAACCCAATTCAAATGGTTGTTGTAGTTATTATTCTCGGGAGGGGGGATCGAACCTGGGATCATAAGCGAGTTGTTGGTATGGGAATGATTTAAGGAGCTCATGATGGTGTTATTGTGGTCTTGGATGGTTGTTGGCATTGTTGTTTCATACCCTACACCTGGGGTGTATTGGGCAGATTGGGTGCCTAACCATAAGGGAAGTTGAAGTGCCCTTTGGGTTTGTGGGTCTAGGGTTTGATGATCTTCTTTGGTGATTGATGAGGTGGAGGAGGAGGAAATAGGCTTGAAAATGGAGGAGAAATGTTGAGCCATGGCGGCTGCCGGGCCGAGGTTGGATCCGGCCATGAATTGGTAGTTGAGGTGGTTGTTGGCGGCTACGGCTGCGGCGGCGTTCAGGTTGAAATGGGCGTTTGCTGCATTCATCCTTGCGGTTTCTTCTGCTAAGGCATCACAAAATGCCCTGTGAGTTATGAAGCTGTCTCGCCTGCTCGAAAGAAAAATAATAATAATAATAATAAATTAGTACTTAGGATGTTGTGATGTTTAGGATGATAATAAAATTTGGGACCATTCTAAAATAGAGGGGTAAATAAGCTACATTATATTGGTAAGTGAGATATATATTATGTTATATATAAGGTGTGATATGGACACTTCCTGATGTACAGTCTTATAGTTACTTTTTAATGTTTATAAGCGTTTATATGACATTTTATAATTATGTAATGTACAAGTTACTATGGTACAATGAAATATGACTTTAAAAATAGCACAATAATAACTTATATACCAAAATGTTGTGGAAGCTAAGGTTCAATTATTTTTGGGAAGGCTAATGTAGCCATGTTTGTCATGGAAAATATGTACACTTGGCCCATGCTATTCAAGTGATGATGATGAAGCTAAGAATGAAACAAATCTAGCATGGCTGCTTTTCAAACATATAAAGGACAAGGTGAGAGACAACTAATTTTAGGTGACTGAAATTTCCATGTGATATGATGAAGATATCTCAATACATGCATATGGAACTAATACAATTATATACTATTATTGTACTACTGATTAATTTATCTAACAATTTATTTGTCCTCATCTGTTACCCCTCTATCTACCCCCCACACTCAACCCCCACAACATAGAGTAAGAGAGGGAAAGATGTTACTATCTTTCAAAAATGGACAAAGTTAATATATATGCCACAACCACAAATAAAGATGAAATCACTATCATTATGCATCACTTTCACCCCCACCTCCCAAAACACCACCTCCTTAAAACTAACTTCTATAGGATAATCATCTCACCTAATTGCTACACCATCCTCTCTTTTTTTAACATGAAAAAAAACATCTTGTACTCCCTAATACCTTAGATTGAAAAATACATTTTAGTTGTTCGAATCACATCTAAATTAACCCAACAAAATAAAAAGAAAAAACTGGTAATTAACGAGAACTTTTTTTGGGTAGAAAAGAGCAAAGAAAATTAAATCACAATAGTGTCTCTAAATCGATTCTTTTCCTGATATGCGAACTCTTTACTCTACGAGATTTCTCCATCTCCTGTTACTCGAATAGTACTTATTTTATTTGTTTTTGAAAAGATCTTTTAAACAGATTATCGTATGACTTATAAATTGTCATCACTTTTAACAGAATTCTTCAGCTCTGTCGATCCCAAAAAATATATGAAATTTCACATTATACTTTACCTATTCATAGGTATTGATCATCGCATCGATCACTAGGTCAAGTTATAGTGTAGTATAAGAGTAACTATTATTTTCAAACAGCAAGATGCATGAACAAAGATCATCATCTCATCTATCCCATGATTCAACTAATGATCAAGCTAAGATTGAAACATGATACATATGTGCATATAATGATATAAACATGGTGGAAAAATTATTATTACCTTGAGAAAATAGTGCCACAATCACATTTATACTCCCTAGTGCCACAAGTCTTGGAATGAGCCTTCCAATCAGACTGAACAGCATATCTCTTGTTACACTTCTCACACTTCCACTTCTTCTCACCATGTTTCCTACAAAAGTGCTTCTTGATCCCGGTGAGGTCGCCTAGCGCCCTCGACGGGTGGTGGTGGACGCAGCTCTTCTCCGGGCACACGTAGACACGCTTCCTCGGCTCTTTGCTCGTTCTTTGCTTCAGCTTCCATGGCAGGTTGTGGCCGCGGCGATGGAGCTGCAAGTTCTGATCCCTTTGGAACCCTTTACCACATATTTCACATAGGAATCTGTTGGTTGCCATTAGGGTTTTTGGTGATAGTGCTATCACCTCTGCTTCTGGATCTAAAACAACAAAAAAGAAAGAAAATCATTAATTAAATATATGGTGTATATATGTGAATATACCTAATTAGTCTTCATCATTATACCATAAAGTTGGAACAAAAGTTGAGAGAAAAGGAGAGAGATAACAAAGAGAGATAAACTTGCCTGGATTTCCTGGGAGGTTTCTCTTCTTCTTAGGGGGAGGGGGATCATTGGATCCATTAATAGCTGAGGTTTGTAAGAACCCATTTGAAATTGCTTCTTGATCAGCCATAATTGATGTGTATAAGTTGAGCTTCTTAGCTTAATAGAATTGATCACCAATTAATAAGCAAAATAAAGAGAGATGTGATTAACAATAAGAAGCTAAGCTTAGATTTGAAGAATATAGAGGATTAGCTAATAGGGTTGTTGTTGTTGAAGTGATGAAGTTTCTCTAGTGTTTTTTTCTCTCTCATGTGGATTAAGGATGTGATTAAGAGAAAACACAAGGAAGATAGGTCATGTCTTGTTATATATGGTTCAAAATAATAAAGATATTAGAATAATTAAACATAAATGAGTATTTTGTTTTTTTTTTTTTTAAATAACTATTTTTCTCTCTCTAGGGAAGAACATACACACTAACAACACAAAGACCAAAACAAGACAGAAGGCAAGCTGTGGTGTTTTACCTTTGCTTTATTTAAATTATGTGGGGCAATGAGCACAAAAATGTTTTGTTTAATGTGTGGATGGCGGTGAAAAGTTAAAGTTGGGGGGGGGGGGGAGTCAAGAAAGAGTGGAGAGAGAGAGAGAGAGAGAGAGAGAGAGAGAGAGAGAGAGAGAGAGAGAGAGAGAGAGAGAGAGAGAGGAAAGGAAAGGAAAGGATGGGCAAAGGCAGGGAAAGGCGTGGATGATGACACATATGATGAGCTGAGGGGGTCGGAGAAAGCTAATCCTCATCCTTTTTCATTTGGAATGATTACCCCATAATTTGATTGCTTGCCCCTTTTATTTTATTTCTTTGTTTTATTTTAATTGTTATTACTAGTTGTATTTGTATTGTGTGTCTACATCACATAACTCTTAATCATCCCTATTTTTCTTGTCTTCCTAATCATTTGTGGGTTTTTATCTTGAATGTAATTATTGCTCAAGGAAAATGTTCATTTCGTGTAACTATACTATTTTTGTAAAATATTCACTTTTTTTTTTTACCAAATGATTGCCTTGTTTATATAAGGGAAAACTGATACAAATAATTCAAAGTTTGATGTGTTGGGGAAAAATAATGCAAGGATAGAATATATGTGACAATCGTCCGAATTCTTTTCTCAATGTTGTCGATGACCGTACTCAGAGCATCGGAACTTCTGTAAGAGTGTCAGCAAGCAAACATCTTTCTGATAGTTATAGGTCCTTCCATCACTATATCTTCTAATACGTCCCCTCACATGAAGGCATTTGGGTTGGAAGCGTGGATCATGCACTGGTACAACCTACTTTGTGCTTAGAAAGCTCAACAAGTATAAGAGTAAACTCTACTAGAACAGTTAGGGGTTGTCAGGATTCGAATTCAATATCTTTTGGTCACTATAGATTTTTTCGAAGGAATAACCAACTCAACCAAAAAGTTAAAATAAATAATTTTAAACATAAATATCAATAGCACCCAAAAAATTAAATTTTGACAGAGTTATTGGCACTCTATGCCATTACATATGACTCCTAGCCCCAAAACTATTCAATCATCTCTGTATCAAGTGAGGAAGATAATAGTGGTATTGTTGTATGGAAAATGGTTAGATGATCTTATAAAGGCATCTAAAGGTGCACCTTAATGATCGAGTAAATAACTAAATTTTTTTTTAAATGATTGATAAAACAATATACACAACTACTAATTTTACTTATAGAAGTGCACCTTGAACACATAACTATATTTTACCTGGTTTTATATAAATAAAAGTTAAAACTGATCACAAATCTTGTTACAAAATTCAAAATTTGTATTTTCAATTTTCAAATAGAGAATGAGCAATTAGCAAAGTTTAAACAAAACTTGACGTGACAGCAACCTATATTGCTCTCCAATCACACCTCCTTTAGTAGCACTTTTTATCATCACAAAGAAATAACAACTTTCCAATTCTACTTGCTAGTCAAAAGTGCAATAGCTCTTAATAAGATACCTTTGCATAACTGTCCTAATCATTGTTATGATCATTGCAATTTAGTCCTCTAGTTGTAAACATAATGGATGCCTCCTTTCAAATTTGAACTTCGATAATAAATATTCTCAATTTTCATCAGTAACTATGGAAAGAGGGATTTTAATTAGGAAAAATTTCAAAAAGAGTACCTAACATTTAGTGTAATAATAAAAAGAGTGTCTGAAATTTAACTATTTTCATTTAGGGTATCCAATATTTTGAATTAATTCCGATTTATTAGAGTCTAATTGGCTGAAATCGTAAAAATTATGTTAGAATTTCTAAAAATTTTGATAAAATATTCCATCGAAGAAGAGTCTCCTTTAGAAAATGGGAGGAGTTTGAAAAAGAAATAGCGAGATACTTGTAAGAGGGTGAATGAGGTTGAAAATGATCCATAAAAGGAAGAAGTAGAGGTTGAAAAATGTTTATGGAGGGTCTTACTTTATTACTTGCTGATGATATAACTTTTCAGATCAAAATTCATAGATAGGAGTACACTTGCACTAGATTGGACAAGAACCTAAGTGTTTGGGCTCAATGTATTGCAGAAATTTTTAATGCAGATTTCCAAGCAAATCCTAATAGAAACTTTAACTCACAATTATAACAGAGTTTTTCACGACGTCGACCAATTGGACCCCAAATGGAAATTAATTCAAAATATTGGGTACTCTAAATGGAAATAGGTAAACGTCAGACACCCTTTTTATTATTACCCCAAAACTTAGGTACCCTTTTTGAAATTTTTCCTTTTAATATCTTATTGAGAGCTAGTTGTTAGATCAAAACTAGTATTAAAACAATAATTTGTCAATTTCCGTTCCCCTTTGGCACATATGTTAATGTTTGACCACTTTTCAAAGTTTATCATAATTTTGAATACTGTTTAGTAATCCCACATGGAATAGTCTTCCATGCATGCAAACTCGTGTGTTGTTATGTACATATACAAATACTAACCTATTATTGGTGATAGAATTATGGGAAAATATAGCAAATTCATGTGTTTTTATGTATATACAATTACTAACCTATTGGTGATAGAATTATGGGAAAAATAAAAAGCTACCCATAATCAATAATCTTGTCAATCTACAGCTCGTTTAATTGAAAGTAAGTGCGAATAATGCAATGCATTATCTCTATTAAGTGGTGTGAATTGGAAAAGAAGTCAGCAAAGAAGAAGAAGAGAGACATGAGAATAGTGTAAAAAATTACAAAAATGTAAAACCATACTGATATATAGTCATTAATACTATTCATTTTAATGTAATTAATAGTCGTTATACCTGTGTAAATGTTACATTGAAGTATTTGATTCAAGAAACAATTTCACTTTTCCTACCCCCTTCACGTTTTGCTCAATAAAAAGAAAGGTGCTAGTAAATTACCAAAAAAAGAAAAAGAAAAAAAAGGTGCTAATGAATGACGACCGATGCATCTCCCACTATTTCATGCATGTTCGCACTCTAGTGTTCAATAACGAACATATCATATAGCTGAATAACTAGCTTAAGCACTAACTCTGTCAACATAACACCATCAATAGGCAATGGAAGTATATTTCATAGAAACCGAAAGTTCAAGAGACATGGCGGATGAGGAGTCGAACCATAACCTTGGCTTATCAAACCACTGAATAAGTGAGTTTGGAACCACTTGAATTGGCCACTACCTTTGATGGATCATACTCCCTTAACTTGTTATCTCTTTAATTATTCTAAGCAATAATATGTCTGTATGTGATCTTTATCTTTAATTTGCTTTTATTTTGTATTTTCTTAGGAAAGTATACATCGGTTGAAACTGTTGCATGCACATTAAACTTATTGCGCCACCGCATATAAATGATATGGAACGTCTAATAATTGACATCAAAATAATCTATTTTAAATAATATCCCAGCAACTAATTTCAAAAGCATAATGACTAAAAAAAGATTACTTATTGTTTTGATTTACTTTCAAACAAGAAAAAAGAAGAAAAAACTTTCAAAAAAAAAAAGAAAAAAGAAAAAAAGAAAAAAGAAAAGCAGAAACCAAGGTAAACGGTAACAGTGAAGGGAGACAGGGGTTAAAAGACAGCAAGCTGACAAGGTCAGTGAATTTTTGGAAGTAAGGAGTAGTCGTCCCCTTGTGAGCTGACTTTTCCTGTGGTAACCTTAACATAAATTAATAAGTACTCCTTATTATTTAGTATATTAATCATAATCTAATGATGCTTTGCTTTCTAAAAACCCCTTTTTATTTTTTAGTAATTTCATCTTTGGATGTTTCCTGTTGGACTATGGCGGCCCTCAGAATATTCTCTCTCTCTCCAACACTACTCTAATCTCTCTCCAACACTATTCACGGTTTCAACTTTCTAGGTCTACTTGTGATCATATTTCTGATTCCCCTGCCCCTAATTTTTTTTTTTTAATATTTTAATATAAGATCATCTTATAATATTTTAATCATAGGTTATATTATTATTAGTGACCTAAAATATATATAATGATAAGTTAAAAAATAATAAGGCCAAGATAATAGATCTTGTACAAAGTTACAACAAACTAACTGTGGAAATTTTGAATGGAAGCAGGATTTGGGGAAAAGCAAACTATTGTCACTAAGAGTATGTTTGTTTCCCTTGCTTGTCTTTTACTCTTAAGGCTCTACTTGTTTACATGTTTTTGTGCATTTATTTCAAACTAGGTCTTATATACTTATATTGGTGTAGAGTGTAGACTAATATGTATCACATTTCAATGTATAGATGTCCACAATTCTAGTATAGTTATTAGTTTATAGATGTGCTTAGTTATGCTTTTAAGAGATTTAATCTTTTTGTTTAAGGCAATTGATAAGATCGTAATGGATGTGTCGAGTGTTAACTAAACCAAGAAATTGTAGATTATTGAGTACTTATTAGTTAGCGGTTAGCATTTTTTATTAGTATATTTTTCTCTAATTCGTAGACATTGCATGTGTAATATCTTGAATTATTTTTTTTTTTTTTTTTTTGCAGAGTGAAGTATGAAGGTAGACAAAAATGAGTATTGAACCCACATTCCTGGATACCTACCCACAATTATCGTCAATGATGCTATTAAAATATGTTTGTATAAATTATAATTAGAGAAATTTAGGGAAAAAATTTGCAAGGACTTGGTCCATTAGTATGGACTAGCTATGTATAGTGATGCGCGTGGAAAGTTACACCTATTGTCAATTGAAGTCACTTGAAAAAAAGTCACTCTACTTTTGGCCACCCATGTTAAGAAAAAAAATCCCTAATTAAAACCACTCTTAATTGAAAGTCATACTCGTTTTTAAGAAATAAATGTCACCACTATTTATATCATATTAAGAAAAGTTACATATGTTCTTAAGATAATTAAATTACATTTGATTCATATTAGACCAAGTTCATGCAAAACTTACGTAAAAAAATTTAAGGAAACTATATTTAATTAAAACATATACTTAGATTATTAATCTTAATTACACCCAAAAATATAAATTTAATGCGTCTTTAAACTTTGGTCTTATCTCACTAACCGCAAATGAAGGGAAAATTTAGGGGCACAAACAAATGTGATTACTTGAAAATTATGTTTGGATGCATAAAAAATGCTCATTGTAAAGCAAGCAGTTAAACATGTCATCATCTTAAAACTACTATAGATAGATGCTGATCAAGGAAATAATTTCATTTTTCACAATGGAAGAAATCTTTTGTGTTTGAAGATGAATAAGAAAACCAAAGGCAAAGCAGATTTGGATCTGGGAATCTAATAGAGAAATGCACATGCTTTTGCTTATTAAAAGGTGTAGTAGTTCTACCTTTTTAGAACATCTGGAATTTTTATGCATATTTTATGCATTTCATTTCTGCAATATAATTATTGTGAAGCATTATTATTAAAATCTCATACATGTGCAATATGCTAAGTAAGCTAAGCTACCCTCAATCCTTAATAGGAGTTTACTGATATTCATCTTCTTGTGACCTTAGAGCAAAAGTGGGGAGCTTAGGTGGTAAGCTCTCTCACCTCCAACCAAGAGTTTGGGGATTCGAGTCTCATTACCTTCCATTAATTTCTAAGTGAAGGTATTTGTGGTTTAAAGGCCTTTGGGCCAAATTGGACTTAGAGCCCGGTTTCCTTGCCTATTCGAAAAAAAAAAAAAAAAAAAAATCTTCTTGTGGTCTTCGGATAACTAATTTACTAAACTACATTTTAAATAATGATTTCTACTTCTTTAATTAGCCAGATAGGACTTTTACATTCAAATATTCCTTCTAGCATTAGGATGTATATGTATGTTTGGCATAACTAGTAAAAAATCTAGTTAATTATAAGCTTAAATACCTAGTTAGCTAAAAAGATGAAAACAGTATATTAGCTGCTAATGAAATGAAAAGCTCTCAAAGTGTAAAGTTTTATGTATTAATTTTTCCATTTTAGAAGCTAAGTTTTAACTACATTTTCGTTTTGGGTCGTAATTGATCACGTGGTTTTTCATCCGTTTTATGTGTTCTTTATTGTTCGTTGTTGTTTGTTCCTGAACGTTATTGTCACCTATGATATTTTCCGTTGCCAAATCCCTAACAATTGGTATTAGAGCCAAGGTAGTGATCATGGTAATTGGTTGTGCAACTTGGCTGGTTGATGAAGCACACTTAAAGACACTGTCTTTGGACTTCTGCAGGGTTCGTTTGGTGATCACCTATAAGAAGTATTATTAAAAAGATTTTTTTCGGGAGTGCTCTATATATAGGGTTTTGTGCGTTTGTTTTGTTTCAAGTTGATCCAAGATTCAATCTTTGGTGGGATGCCGTTGTGACTATGCCATGGAGGTGATCTTGTGGTGTCAAGATGACGTCGAAAATCCTGTGAGCCTAGCATGGTTGGTTCACTGTTGTTGTGTGTTGGTGACGGGTTCAAGAGAATTGATGGGATTTGATTCGGGTTACAACGATGGAAGGCACGGAAGAGGCCGGGTTTGGTTGCTTTAGCGTAAAAAGCTATGGAACGAGCGGTTTGTAGTTTTGGCGTCAAAAACTATTTCATCCAAGCCATGGATCTTGTTCTAGGTGCGTGGGAGTTGCAAAATATCAAGGTAAATCCCGTGTTAATTTTTTTTAGGTTTGATATTTGTGATGCAACTAGAATATGTTGACTACGGGTATGTTCGGGGACGATTCCTAGTTTTTTCTTGGTCGTGGAACAATGGAAGGAAACGTTGGTGATGTCTTGACCGGGCATGGAACACGGGTAGATAGTCGTGGAACGAGATGTTGAGCTTCTGGATAATGCATGTGAAAAACTGTGCATAGAGAGGCTTTGGAACGAAAATTCGGTTAAGGTTGAATTTTCGTAAGTGCATGACGCAGGATGAAGTTGACACGTGGGGTAGTGTGTGGAACTGAAGAAAACATGGAAGAAGATGGAGTTTTTCGTTCGGGTAGGAGCGAGGTGATACTTATGACTTCTTGAGGTTATCGTTGGAGTAGGTTCGGAATCGGGCCCAAGTTGGTTGAGACTTCGGTGATCTTCATGATGACTTGAGGATGGTGATGATCTTCATGGTGATTTGAAGATGCTCATGGTGTTCCTCATGTTCGTTGAAGATGGAATCGAGATGTGTGTTCTTTGTTTGGTAAAATTAGTCTCCAAGTGGGAGATTATTAGGATTATGGAGCCTAATTGAAGTATGGGATATGATACAATCAAGGAGACGAAGCAAAAACAACAAGCAACACAGTAGCAGCTGCCGCTCGGATGCTCCAACAAAAACAAATGTAGCAATAAACGTACAGACTACGTACAATACCAATATTTTATGCAAATTTCTACAAAACTTTAATACTCCAACAAAAACAAATGAAGCAAATACCAACTATATATGAGCCAATTCCTTTCTTTTTCCAATGGATTAATCCCACATTTGTTTGGTACGTAAATGTTTTACATGAACAACAGCTTCTTCTTGTCTCTTTCTCCTGAATTAAATCAGAAAAAAAAAAAAAGTATTTACAGTTGACTGCATGTAATAATCTACTTAACAAATAAACATCAAGGCACAACATTTTTGTTTTGGTATCATTATATATAGCAAACTTTCCAATGTGAATGTAGTATATACATACGATAACTTTAATGAAGAAAAAGATGAAACTCCTTGCACGTATGTATGTCTTGTTGCAGTTGATAATATTCCACTCACACTTACAGTTGATGATTTTAACTTTTGCTTTTAAATCTTTATTTGTAGCACATACATACTACAACTTAACTTAGCTTATTAGCTAGCTACTATATAGCTGTCTCTGTCTTTCTCTCTCTTTAGCTTATATGGATGTAGTCAAATCAAAAAGATTATGTCGTCTGAGAAAATATTATATTTTAAAAAGGTGATTATTTATAAAAATTGGGAAATAATGCTGCTGGTTGCTAATGCTAGCTACCACTTTTGCTCCAAAAAAGTGCAAATGGAATATTAGCTGCATTTGGCTAAGCTAGTGTCATAGTGTGTGAGGATAAAGTAACGTCCACCATATATGAGTCATGACTCATGACTTCCATCATATTATCAGTCCAATCGTGTCTTGTATTTTTTTCAATTTTCATCAAAGATTTATTATGTGCCTAGTAGTTGTTGTTGTTGTTGTTGTTGTTGTTGTGCTTTAACATATTGGAAATAAAAAAGAAAGAAACATCAACAATATAGGGGCTAATCACTGCCAAAATCCCCGATAGCTAAGCATCAACGGAGAAAATTTGGAGGTAAGGTTATGTTGTGAAGCAAAGGAAGCGAGAGAGTCACCCAATATATTTTAATTAGAGATTATCAATCATCATTTTGAAACTTAACATATAGTACTCATTTTGTTCCACAATGAACTTGTTATTTGGTTGGGCACGAGAATTAAGACGTTCATCGAATGGATGGAGATGAACTATTTTGCTTTTGTATGAATGGATGGGAAGTAACAACTGGGTGATGAGATAGAATAAAATATATAAGGAAGAAGCGGAAGCATTTTTGACTTTCATAGATTATTCATTACCTTATTGAAAGTGTAAAGATGGTTGGAACCGAGGGAGTAGTGCATAAAAAATGGAAAGTTCCAAGAGAGTTGCTAAAAACACTAAAACTACACAAGTGGGCCCGATAAATTCAATGGACTTGGATCTCAGTCCAACCTTTACTAGTGAAGTTAGATCATACAAATCCATGTCCACAAAAGTCAGACACATGAAACGAGAGAGAGAAAGAATGCACCAGGCCCAATTGGCCCAATTATTATCAATCTGGCTCCATCTCCTATGATTTCATATTTTCAGCCATTTTCGCAGCTCCGGCGATAAATTTCGAAATCCGGCGCCGGAAAAAAAATCCAGGAGAGAGAGAGAAGAGACAGGAGAGAGAAAATGGACTTGAAAGCAATGGCGAAATCGAAGAGATCACACACACGCCATAACCAGCCCAGAAAACCCAAACCCCCTTCATCTTCATCTTCAACTTCTGCTACTGCTTCAACTCAGAATCCATCGGACCCAAAAGCGTCGAAGAAACAAGGTAAAGGAGACAAAAAGGCGGCGCCTCAACCGCCGTCGCTTCCTTCCAATTGGGACCGTTACGAGGATGAAGAAGATGAATCCGAAGAAGAAGGGATTTCAGTCGACTCGGGTTCTGGCTCGCCGAGTCGACTCGCCGCTTCTAAGGGAAAAACGAAGGCTAAGGCGGTAACTGATGAGGTCAAGCCGAAGAGTAAAGGGGCTAATTTTGGGGAGTTGATTGCTCAAGCCAAGGAGTCCAGGTCTCATTGTACTCCTTCTTTTGATGATACCTTGCCTGGTACTCACTCTCTCTTACTATTTAGTTGATAATGTTGGTTTTGGTTTTGATATTTGGGGTAATGAGATGCGAATTTTTTGGTTGATTTGTTTGTAATTTTGGAAAAAATTGGTGGGTGAATGAAATTTTGCTTGATGAACTGCTTTACTCTAGAAAATGGTTGAAGGGCATTGTAGTTTAGCAAAAGATTTGTTTGGGTGAGAGGAAAAAACAATTCATAGGAAAAGTTGTGGTTCAAGGGAAATTTGCTTTGGGGTTTGAGTTCAGGTGGAGTGGCAAATTTTGAGGTTGTAAATTGTAATTTCTAGTAGTTCCAATTTGTTTAGTGCTAGGTTAACATCATAGTAGGGGGCATTTGTGAGGAAACTTACAATGGAAATTGATTAGTACCCGAACCGAACGAGCTAGGCCAACTTAACTACCACTTTTTATTTGCTCCCTGGTGGTTGCTCTTACATGGCTATGAGTTATGAGTTATGACCATGAAATCAACTTGTAGTCTGGGCTTGTTGTAAATTGATATATATTTCAGTGTATACTTTCACTTGGAACATCTACGCTAACAGGGTTGAATGAGGTCAAAAATTATGGGCTTTACCCTTGGCTAGTCAAGAGTAGCAAAGAGATCGTTTATGATCTTGTTGTATGATGCTCCAATTCAAATACTTGCAAATCATTGGAACTTGAAGATCCTTTTTTTTTGTAGGTACCATATATTGCAGTTCTGAATTCTCTCATTGTTGTACTAAATCAATCTACTTTACCAATAAGTTACTTCACTACAACCAAGCTTGCTTTTCCTAAAAGTAGAATCCTTTGCTTTACTGAGTAGTTTTGATGTTTAGTCAGTTACTTGAACTATTATGCCTTTGGTGTGATCCTTTTATACAATGTTAACTTGGGTTATATCTAGAATTGTATCAGGGTTTGGGACCTATGCTTGCTGTTAGGAGTGAAAATATTCTTTCATGGACTGGAGGAGATGATTTTCTAGGGGATGATGAAGCAACTGCCACTCCGGAGGTATTGTAATGTTATGGATTTAATTTTTAAGTGTTTTATCTATCAATGGAGTTAAGTTTATGATATCACATTTAATCAAGATTTGCTGGAAAGAAATACGCCGTGTTTGAATGCATGATTTTTATTTAATGTTTTCCCCTGCTCTTGAGCTTTCTAATTTTTTTGTTGTTGTTGTGGTGATGAGGTTGATTCTGAAGTTGCTCTTCCAGTTCTACCTGTTAGTTAAACCATTTGAACTTTCAAGTGGAGTCTTTGCTGTAGAACGATTTCCTTGGTCAATAGGATATGATATGGCAACCTGCACCACCGATCTTATTTTGGGAATGTACTCCTGCTAATTGCTATGAATTAGGTGCTTTTAGGCGAAATCTGTTACAGTAGCTACTTTGAGGCCTCGCATTTCTCTTGTATGTGTTTTTATGCCAATATTGATGCTTTGGATAGACTAGATAGTCACGCTTCAAAATGTTTGTGTGTATCCAAGATGAGATCCATCAAAGTAGAAGATGACTGCAAATATTTATATAACCATTGAATATAAACGATAAGAGGCCATCTAAGTTTCCACGTTTAGTTAGCTAAACGCTTTGTGATCTTATATATTTTGTTGTTTGTTTCCAAATTTTGTTTGTTTGCAGTTTATTATATAAATTTGCATGTTATTGTCACGTCCAAGTGGGCTATGTTTGTCTTATGGCAAAGAAGTAACTGCTACAATCCATTCATGTTATAAGAAACAGAGTTGGGTATGTCAATGGGCAGGGGATAACATGATTCTCCTGCTATTACATTTAGTCAGATCAGAGCATGGGAAGGGAAAGTGACAAGTTCTATTTATTATTCTGAAGTTCCTATACATCTATGCTTAAATTGAGGAGGCTTTACAACTACGGGCCTGAAGAAGTGAACGACTAGTGCGTAATAGATTGGTCATATGCTACATAAATTAGAAACTGACTTCTGCTAAGTTAACACCCTGAGCCAAATATGAGCTTTGCATCTGATGTTTATGATTTTCTTCTGTTCTTCCTGTGTAGTGTCATCATAGATTATAAGTTTGTTTCGAATTGAATTTACTTTCTTTCTTTTCATGTCTTTGACTTCTTGACTTGCATGGTTCATTTTTGAACAAATGAAGAATCAATCCGATTTATAGCTATAGTCTAATCATTTTCATTTATTTTATTCTAGATACCATTTTTGAGCCTAGATCTGAAGTGGCTTGCAGAGGAGCTTGGAAAAGTAGATTTAGCTTCAAGACTCTTCATTGAAGCGGATTTGTTGCCTCCAGAGTTGGTCTGTATTCCTTTCTTTATGTTTTCTCTCTTTTCTTTAGTTTCCTTTTACGAAGCTCATATTCAAGTAGTCCCCTCACTCATTATCACTTTAACATGGTTGGATATTCCCATGTAGATTATATTGTCTATTTTTCTTAATACTTTATATATCCAGGCTAGATATATCCAAGAGAGGGACATTACCGCATAATGTAATTAGGTTTACACATCTGTTAGCATAGCATCAGACACTTTTTATCTGATACGCATATTGTAGTTAATATGTCTAATAATGTACTCCATTTAGCAAATACATTCCTATTTCTTAGAAACAATGTGATGCATTGCGGCGACAATTCACTCTGAAGTTTGACTTGGATTATAAGATATTTCCTATTAACATGATCTGGGTAAACTATCTTGTTTTCTATCCTTTCCCATTCCCCGGATAATCTGTAAAATCACCAGAGAAGAACAAGTGATCAATAGTTCTCACCTTAGTTCAAACATCTTTAGTGAGGATAGTTTTCTTGTAAAATCCTCCTTGTTTGCATTTATTGATGATTGCTACCATGAAAAACTTAGAGTGGCAGATTCAAGTACTTATTTTTCCCCTACCCATCCTTTCCTCCTGACTAAATATTATGCTTTCCTGTAGTGAATTTAGGAATTGAGGATTCTGATGGTTTGGATAATTAAGTAGTCAACTATCTGATATCTGATAGAGAAAATATTTATCCTGGTGGAGTAATTATAGTTTGTGAGGTCTCAAGTCGCATGACGAAAGCTGAACTATGAATTATCAGCCCTAGACTGTATGACAGGATTTCAGATATAGCACCTTTCATTGACTTTATGTTCACCAGTGCGTGAGTTTACCCGCATATTCCTTCTCCATCTTTTTTTCTTCTCCTTGTTAAAAAGGTCAGTTGCTTCCTATTTGGTAGAATTTCCTTGTAAAACTTGGGAGTTTTTTGGCTCGCCCATTGACCTACATGAATCTTCTTGTCACTTTGGTCTGTTGTGTTGGGTTAAGATGATATTTCAAAAAAGATATGTGGGAGTTGTGAGGGTGGCGCCAAACTGGAGGCAAATTAAGGAGATATAGAATAATAGAAGGCTTTGAAACTGATGCTGTTGCCTGCTAATGACTTCTGCTACTTCAAAAAGATCACAAGGAAATATAGGATTTTCTATGATAAGGAGGAGAAGAACTAGGAATTTTTGGAACAAACACCTAAGTATGGTTTTACAAAGGATATGGCTCTGTATAGACTAGAATGACAGCAATTAATCAATCTTATTGATGCATATTGTAGGAAACCATGAAACTAAACTAATTTATCTGCAAATGATAAATCACCAGTATGTAGCTTTGAACCTTTCATGATCCTCCCCCACTACTGGCAACATAGTTCAGCTAGTCTTAACGCTTCTAAATTTTGTGGCATCCATATTCATTACTTGATTCACGTAGTGTTGGTTTATACTTTGCAGCTTGCCTAATTTAGGAATAGTCCAAGATCTCTCACCTCACAATCTTTGTAAAACGGAAATTTCGTATGTTCGCCCTTCATTGAGTTTCCTTCTTTTTCCTATCTGAATATCCTTCTCATCCCTCTTTTCAGCCTCATTTTAGTACAAGGTGTTCCTAAGGACACAGAGGTACGAGCCTATAGAACAGATCCTGTTCAAGTAAGGTTGTAGTAAAAGGTGTTGAAGTTGTATATTTCACTTTTCAAGGCTACTTTGTTCAAGGTAGGTACTCTGCACCTCCGCATTTGCTAGTGAGAAAATGAATGACGCAGATTGGTGTGCATGTATCTTGGTTAGCCAGATTGAAGCTCACTAGAAGGATAGCTATTCATTCTAATTTCTATGACGACCTTCTTCAGGATCCTTTCATGTCTAATTTGCGTTTCATAGAAAAATACCATCCGAAGCTTACTATTTGACGCTTTATCTAAACATAAAAAAAGTTTACAATTTGACGTGAATATATCAGCCCTTTCGATAGGTTCCCTCGTACTCTTGCAAACATTGTCGTTATTTGTTCCTCCCATTACTTTCGTTCGTCTTCCTTTCATTATTGTTTTGTTTAGTCACTCTTAACTACCTGTAAAGCTGTAGAAGCACTTCCAAGAAATTGCACATTTCCATGTAATGTATCAGAGAATTTATCAGTATTCTTTAGGAACATTATCATTGAGACGCACAAATTATTGTTGTAAGCCTGTAAACCTCTGAGTATTCAAATGGATTTTTAAGTCTAGCTGTCACCTCTGCTCTAGTGAGTTGATACACTTGGTATACTAATTGTAACATACCTGTCATTTACCATGCTATTACATTGCAGCGTGGCCCAGAAGCAAATGAGGCTGATAATCAGGCACCCTTCCCGGAAAAGCAGAAAGAAGCAGTAGTTGCTGATACTTTTGATGAGTTATACACTTTATATTTGGAAGCAGAACAAGAGGCTGAGAGACAACAAAATGATGAGAACAAACATAGTGATAAATCCTCAGCAGCTCTTGTCAGCAGTAGTAATCCAAAACCAGGCGCTGCACCAGATGTAATGGAAAAGATATTGAACGACTCAGGATTTCCAGATCCTAGAGAAAAGCCTTTGGTAAGTCATGATACTGAGCAAGATTCAGGGCCGTCCTCTGGATTTGAGGCAGTGGCTGCAGAAGCAGAGCTCGATATGCTTCTAGGTTCATTCACTGAGACGAAGCTTTTCGATTCTCCTGCTATCCAGTCTGAGGTTGCCACCGCAATCAAAGAACGCGAAACCCAAAATTCCTTTCCACTAGGAAATTCGGCCACTCAAGTAGCTCCATCACAACATTCGCTTGGCCCATCTACGACTACAATTCCTGTCACCAGCAGTCTCGATGATGCCCTCGACGACCTGCTCGAGGAAACATCTAAGCCAGGTAACAAAGATGATCTTTTTCCTTCCACAGTGACTAATACTGCGTCGTTGGATCTTCCATCTTCATCTTCCTCATCTTTGCATCCTAGTTCCAACTCTAATCGTTTGGAAGATTTTGATTCCTGGTTAGATACATTGTGATGGTATTGAATAGGCCCTTTCTGTACTCTACATGTCAGTTGTACATTTTGATTTTATTGTACCTTATTGCCGTGTTTTGTTTGTCTCGAATTCATCGAAGTTTAGCTGCAGTAATAGTCAGCATTCTTCCATAGTAAAGTCACACAACCAGTGTTCAAGGAACATATTCCAGTCAGTACACTACTGGTCATGTACTTATCCACAGCTAGAAACATCCAGGCATCCAGATAGTCATTCATATGCTCAGTTGTCACATCTCTGTTACTGCATGACTTTTATGGGTGTAATTCTCTCCATGTGTTTTCTTTGGAAAATTTACATATACTAGTCTATAATCAAATGCGCAGTAATTGCCTTTTATAGAAAGGAAGTCATTTACTCCACATGCAGCTGTGATGGCCAATAACTGATTGTTCGTTTCTGGTTTCTGGAATGGAATTTTGGAACTCATGACCTCTTAGGAGAGAGATTGTGTATATATTGACCTCTTTAAAGGAAAATTTTACAATGGCTACTACTAAATGACAGCCATTGAAACTTTCAATTTATACCGTTAGATTTAAATGAATAATTCTTCTTCCAAAATATACACTCACAGTAGTCACAGTTGTAATCTCTTACATGTATTGATTTTCTGGACTAATACTCCATTGCCTTTACTTGATACAAGCCCAAAACCTCCAATAGTGAAATTTAAATTTCAAAATTTTTAATTCTCCATTCAACAATTATTTGAAAAAAAGGGGTTCCACATTCATTTGTTCAAAGCCACAAGGCTCCAGCTTGTCTCAGAATAGGCGTCAACTCGCCGGTAATATGAGTTGCCATAACTCGCTCCAACCCACCAAACCACTTGCCGCCTATAAACACCGTCGGAAAACTCATCCCAAAACCGCCACCCTCTCGGGCCTCATCGGCATTACTGGTGGGGCCCATCTTCTGGAGCTCAGCAACAACGTAATCCTCATCTCTTTCATCGACTTCATACACAGCCGGGTTAACTCCAAGGCCCAAGAGCAAACGCCTGACGACATGGGTCATGCAGCATCCGCGTCTTCCAAACACTATCACTGCATTTTCATCAACCACGCTCTTCATATCCTCTCTTCTCTTGATGACAGTCGAGTTTGAGTTCGAGTTCGAGTTTGACAAGCTCGTAGGGTTGTTCAAGGATGGTGATCTAGGGAAATTTGTGGGCACCGAGTGCCATGTTTTGAAGGGAAGTGCTTGGTGCATTGCTACTAATACTGCTATACCTTAAAAGAAAGAGGAAGAGAGAGAAAGATAGGTATGTATGTATATGAGTGGATAAGTTGGGGTGTTGGAATATGAAAGTACTTGGTAGCAAAGTCATATATATATATATAGAAAGAGAGAGAGTTGGGTGTTGCGTCAACGGAAGTTGAGCATTATTTTGTGGCGTTATGGTCGATCTTTAGATTATGTAATAGGTGATGTGTTTATTTCGTCATCATCGAACAATTTCACTTCCCTCTTCTCTTTCTGAAGGGCTGCTTCTTATATTAGGTGGCCCATTGGTTCACTTCACGTCCCATTGAATTGATTATGACCACGGCTTATCTTGCAAAACCGGCCATCTCATTCTCAACCCAATCATTCATTCATTTGTTGGCAGATAGATTTGGGGATGTTATACTTGGAGAGAGTTCGGATACTCCCTCGGTCACACGGAGGGTCTGTTTTTTAGGTTTGGTTTTTGGAGTGGTGGAGTTGGAGAATGTTGAGGAATCCTGAATTTTTTTTACTGATTGTTGGAGTTTGCTGGAGAATGTTGGAGTTTGTTGGAGAATGCTGGAGTTTGTTGGGATTGTTGATTTTTATGACTCTTTACTTTTTATTGTTTGTTGAGAGTTGCTAGAGGTTGTTGAAACATTTTACTAATTGATGGAGTTTGCTGGGGTTTGCTGGATAATGATGGTTTCCAACAAAAACAAGACGAAAAGAATAGATACTAAAGGTTTGATGTAAAAAAATACATATTCCATCAGTCGCACTAAAAGCTTGATGTAAATCATATATTCCCTCGGTCACACTAAAAGCTAGACAAATTTAAATAACACGAAGTTGTAGGAGAGCTAATTTGTGTACTAAATTTTCCTTAGAGCAATATAATACCTTAGCCCCAGATGACTAAATGGGTATTTTTAATGACCACACAGGTGGACAATTTGGTATATTAAAAATCTCTGATGACAAATAAGTATTTAAAATAACCACCGGCAACCAATATGGTATATTAAATTGAAATACTCGTCAGATTCACCCAAAACTAACCCGACATACAAAATCTCGAATTTTAATTGATTTAAAACGTATGTCTATGACATTTTATTGTATTTGAACCCATTTTTTAAGGAGATTTTCCCATTTCAAAATCAATTAGATGTCTATTTAATATTTTTAGGAGAGTAAAAATATAAAGGCAAATAAGAAATAGACAACTAAATGGTCTAGAAATGGGGAAATACCTCTAAAAATACGAGTTAAAATAAAATAAAATGCCATACAAATACATTTTTAATCATTTAAAATTTGAGATTCTTTATGCCGATGTAGTTTTGGGTGAATATGACAAGTATTTCATTTTAATATACCATATTGGTTGTCGGTGCTCATTTTAAATACTTATATGTCATCGGGAATTTTTAATACTCCCTCTGTCCAACTCAAACGTTTACAAATCATTTGGGCACAGAAATTAAGAAGAAAGAAGAAGGGGTATTTTTTCCAAAAATGTCCTTACCAAAATAACAATTATCTAATGTAAGAGAGAGTGATTTTGGAATAAAATAATTAAAA
>BSSO01000385.1:0-35225 GCA_030267885.1 Mesembryanthemum crystallinum
AAAGTATGACATCGTCAAGGCTGGTGTACCTACTGTAACCAAAGTGATAGTTGAGATTATTACACACAAATAGTGAAGTTCGGATTATTTTCTACAACATGAATATAGTTTGGATTATTTAAAACCAATTTTCCTTATATATATTGTATATCTTTATTTTTTAGTATATACGGATGGGGAATTCTTCCATGACCACCGCTAAATGGTGGCCGTGGAAACATTATTAGTTTGGTCGGAACTAATGTTTTTTTGGCTCCAACAAAAGTTAAATTAAAAAAGTCATACTCATCACTTTGGTTGAACCCAAAGTAATTTTGGTATCAACCAAACTAATAACTAAGAATAGTAAATTAACACATAGGATTAGTTCACTTAAATCTAACGATGTAGATTAAAAGTTTCAATGGCCACCGTTAAGTGGTGGCCGTTGTAAAATTGAGTATTATATTTGTTAATTAGTAAAAACAAACATTCTCATTGAATTTACTGAACTTTAATAATTTGCAACCTTCCTCATATGTATCCGTTCCTGGCCCCTAAATGGCTTGCATTGAACAAAAACTTACTTCCAATAATTTTCTAAATTAAGATTTGGAGGAGGCAACAACATTTCAACTCGATTTCTTGTCTCACATATTAATAATACAATATAAAAATAAAGTAAAAAACACTCATCTTCTTTCCTTTTTTTTTTTATACACTTTTAAATGAAAGATGCCTAATTTCATCCACAATTTGAGATGGATGCATGGTGGAGTAATTGAAGGCTCAGTTGAATTTACTGCAAACTTTGCGAATTTCTCCTTGGTTGCCTGTAAGGACGTCAAGGGCTTGGAGTTTCACCATGGCATTCGCGAATTTAACGTTGAATGAGTTGGCGTCCAAGGACAATTGCTGAACGAAGAAGCTGGTTGAGGGGTCACGATCTAAAGCTTGATCGATTGGAAGGAGTCCTCTATTCTTTGTAATCTGGTCATAGAAAGAGTTGTCAACCTTGTTCGAGCTTTGTGGGTTTTGGTCAAGAAAAGCCACATTATTGTTGGTAGTTGTGCGTTGTGGGCATGTTAGCATCAGCTGCTTGCGAAGGTTTGGGTCCATGTTGGGATCAAAATCGCTCGTGCCGTTGTAAACACGGTCTTGGAAGAACACACATTGTGCAGTTCCAACTGTGTGCCCACCACCTGTGAATTTTTATACACATAAATTAGATCGTCTGCAAAACCTTTTTTTTTTTTTTNTTAAGGTATCTATCTGAATATGGATGAGTTTTGCTGTTCATGAGCTCATTACCTAGAAGAGCAACCATTTCTTCAGGAGTGAATCTTTTAGCGGCGAAGGCTGCAATACTTTGGGAGACTGTCATAAAAGGACTTGGAAGATCCACATCGTTAGCACTTGATCTGAGTCCATCCCTTCTACCAGTTTGTACTGGATAGTCAGGACCTCCTCCCTATTGGTAAATTATCAAAGTTAGGGTATATAGATACTGTTCTTTTCATATTTTAAGAGAAGTTTATATATATCAGAAGGGATGACAATGAAATAAGGAAAATTATATTAAGTAATTTATAGAGTAATGTTTACCAATTTAATCACTACTTTAGTAGCAATAGCAATGATGTCAGCACAAGAAACAAGACCAGGACATTGTGCCTCTAAAGCAGCTTTGACAGCATCAATAAACTCAAACCCTCTCACAGTGAGATTAGGGCCAGCGTTCTTCTCAGTTGAAGTTCCAGCTATCAAGATTGATGCATCACATCCCTTTGAAAATCAAATTGAGAACATATAGCAAGAACCAAATCAATAAGTATGTTTTGCTTTTCATAAAAACACACATAACAACACATATATTCAATGAGATAATTACAGAATTAAGAAAGGTACGCAATTAGCCTACTTACACGAACAAAGCAATCATGGAACTGCATGCGAAGAAGGGCGGGGATAATAGTTGGATCCTTGAGAAATTCTTCTTGGCATTTGGTTGCGATGAGTGCCTCAATGTCAACACCTTTATTAGGACATACCCCCTTATAGAACCCGACCTTCAAACCAGAAGGTTTGGAAGGCTTACCTGAGCCAGGTTGGGATTTACCCCCAGTGCCGCCCAACCCTAGCCCCCCAATCCCAAATCAATGCCATGGGACTCAACCACATAGCTCAATACCAAGATGAGCCCAAGGGCTAATGCCATAATTAAATTATCACAACCTACTAGGAAGCTCATTGTTCTTCCTTAGTTCTTCTAAGAGTTCTAAGTATATAGCTACTAGTTATTACTATTGATGAATATATAGCTAATAGCTTAAATTTGTTATATATTGTTTTGATTCATATGCACACATATTTATAGTACATAGTTGAAGACTTGATTGCTGGGAAGGATAATATCAAATAACATGATAATTAAACGGTGGAATATTGCATTATATTCCCGCTGTTAATTTGTTATACGTACACTAATTTATTGTCCAATTGATTCATACAAATCGCATAATGCATGAAGGATGATTTTGTTTATTACTATATAAAGTATAGTCGTCGTATATCTGATACATGCATGCATAATTACGTAGCACTATATGAGGGGAAAAAAATTCGATCATGTGGGATATCAATTATATCATGAAAGTCGTACTGATGAATGATATAGTAATCAAAAATCATGGATGGCAGTTAAGAGATTGTATAGGTAGCTCGCATAAGTTTATAGTATATAGTTTTTTCCACTCTGTTGTGAAAACTAATGTTAATTTATTTAACTAGCTAGTTGGTAGTTATTATACTCAGATCATTCCAATTTCAGATTAATGATTGTCTTATCTAAAGGCTAATTCAGGATGTTTGTCAATTGACAGTTTTTTTATTTTGTGAAGAATCTTAAGCTTACATTTTAATAGATCGAAATTAAATTTAAAGTTAAAATTTTATTTTCCCCTTATAATTGTCTACTTAATTGAAAAAAATCGAGGCACTTATCTTGAGAGGTCGAGTTTGATCCGTCTTGTGTCTCCCTCGTAATAAACAAAGGTATATATAGGGTATGAAGCTGCCAATGAGATTGGCGCAAATAGTTAACGGTGGTATAAGAATTGATAATGTTTGCTTAAAAAAAAAGGAAAAAAATGGGAAAAAGAGAATGGAGAATGACACGATTGGTGTTTGAATATTTGGATGCATTATTAACAGAAACAAAAATAGATGAGCAAATGATGTGAATTTGAAGCTACACGGTTTACAGCAAATTAGGAGTTCAAATGACAAACGCTCACTTTTTTTATTGTTCGTTTGTGGAATGCGGATACGCACAGTCGCTAGAGAATCCAAACACGGGTATATACAGACTAATACAGTGTGTCAAAAGCAATAGAGTTTTAACTTGATTTTTTTTCCCTTTTTTTTTTATGATAAATAAGAAACAATTAAAGAATATCTTGGGAAAATTTTTGAATGGTATATGACATAAGAGATTGACCGAGATGAAAAGAGATCGACCTATATTAATATCACCTAATAAGAGGGTGGTGGGTACATAATATATTCCCCACTACTACGGCACTACCTCAACTCTTCATTTTTGTCGGCCTTTTGGTTTTCTGTAATACCCATAATTTATCCCCCCATTACAAGCGAACTCCTAAGAGTTTTTCCTCTTGCGATCCAAACCTTGCAAAACTATCCTATTCATTTCTTCGTTCGCATTTTCTTCTGACTCAATTTTTATTTTACTTTATTTTTGGAACCTATAACACGGAATAGTGCATAAAACACCCTAAGACAAAATAAAAAGGCAATGCATGAACTACATTGATTTTGTTAGTTGCGCACAACTCTTTGGTCCTTCCGTGATCTCTTCCTGTCGTCCCCTCGTCGGTGCTCGTAGTGTACGTAGTCCACGTCCTTCCACGATGTATTCTTTATTTTCTTCAAACCATAATAATAATTAATAAATATATGATTTTTAGTCAACTTTTGCTAAGGGTGGTGCATATAAAATGCACAATATTTACCACGTAATAATACTCTAGTATTGTCTTTTTATTTTATTTTATTTTATTTTTTGGTAAGAACGAACAAACATTCTCCATGAATGTATCAAATTTTTTTTTTTTTTTTTTTTTTGGGTGTCTGCAAGGAGCAACTTCCTCATTAGGCGTGGTTAAAAGGCACCTCCTAACGCACGGCCTCGGGTATTCCACGAATAAATTCGTGTAGGTGCTCCCCAGGAGGCTCGAACCTGTGACCTGGTGTATAAGCCAAAGCTTGTTTACCAGTGGTCCAACACCTCTTGGGTATCAAATTTTAATTTAATTGACGCCATTTTCCTCATGTAACAACATTAAATTCCCCTTGCGGTTTGGCTTGAACAGAGCTTATTTCAGAAAATTTTCAAATTCAAAATTCGGAAGAGACAAATACATAACAACTTACATCAATAATGAGAAAAAGAAATGGAAATACAATAATTTTGTATATGAAAAGAAGCCTCAATTTATCCTCGATTTGAGATGGATGCGGATGTGCATGGTGGAGTTATTGGATTTGGAGTCTTAGTTGAATTTACTGCAAACTTTACGAACTTCTCCTCGATTGCCTGTGAGGACATCGAGGGCTTGGAGTTTCACCATTGCATCCGCGACTTTATTGTTGAATACGTTAGCATCTGAGGATAACTGGCGAACGAAGATGCTTGTTGAAGGGTCACGGGCTAAAGCTTGGTCAATTGGTAGAAGTCCTCTGTTCTTTATGATCTGATTACAGAAAGAGTTGTCAACCTTATTCGAGCTCTGTGGATTTTGGTCGAGGAAAGCCACGTTGTTGGTGTTTGTGCCTTGTGGGCATGTTAGCATCAACTGCTTGCGAAGGTCTGGGTCCATGTCGGGATCAAAATCGCTAGTGCCACTATAAACTCTATCCTGGAAGAAGGCACATTGTGCAGTTCCAATCGTGTGTCCAACTCCTGCGGTACAAATAAAGTTAGTTTGTCATGCAATTGCAAAGCTTGTTTTTGTAATTAAGGTTTCCAAATACGGATGAGTTTTGTTTGTGAAGCAGGTACCTAGAAGAACAACCATCTCTTCCGGGTTAAATCCTTTGGCGGCGAAGGCTGCACTACTTTGGGGAACTGTCATGAATGGACTTGGAAGATCCACATCGTTAGCACTTGATCTAAGTCCATCCCTTCTCCCTGTTTGTACAGGATAGTCTGGGCCTCCTCCCTGTATATGAGGTGCCAAAGTTAGAATACTTACAAGTATGTGTGTTAAAGAAACACCATAAAATAAAAAAGTTTATATTGCATTTAAAAGGGACAAAAAAAATTATGCATAACACTTACCAATTTAATCACTACTTTGGTAGCAACTGCAATGATGTCAGCACAAGAGACAACATTAGGGCATTGTGCCTCCAAAGCAGCTTTGATAGCATCAATAAATTCATACCCTCTCACAGTGAGGTTAGGTCCAGCGTTCTTCTCGGTCGAAGTTCCAGCTATGAGGATTGATGCATCACATCCCTTTTTGAAGATCAAATCAAGAAGTACAACAAGAACAAATCAATAAACATGTTTTGCTTTCCTTGAACATACATATATACAACATATACATTTACATAAAAAAACATAAAAAATAAGGTAATTTTCCAACTCACATGAACAAAGCAATCATGGAATTGCATGCGAAGGAGGGCAGGAAGAATAGTTGGATCCTTGCGAAATTGTTGTTGAACTAAGGTCGTGATGAGTGCCTCAACGTCCACAGCTTTATTAGGACATAATCCCTTATAGAAGCCGACCTTCAAACCAGAAGGAATGGGTATAGTAGGAGTAGTACCAGAGCCAGTTGGGGACTCACCCCGATGGCCAATGGGCCAACCATGGTAATCCTTCTTCCCATGCCCCTTCGGCGAACCCTTTGAACCATGGGACTTACCCCCATTGCCCAACCCTAGGCCCCCTAATCCCAAACCAACACCATGGGACGACTCACCCACATAGCTCAATGCTAGGATGAGCACAAGGGCTAGTGCCACAGCTAAAGTATCACAACCTGATGAAAGCCTCATTGTTTTTCCTTAATTTTTTTTGAAGTAATAGCTTCTTAGTTACAATATTGATGAATGTAGCTAATGGTTTAAGCTTCTTATGTTTATTTCATTCATATGAACACATATATATAGTACAAATAGAAGGCTAAATTTGGGGAGGATATCATATTATTACATTATCATTAATTAAGCAATGGAATATTATTGCATGCCGGCTGTTAAACGTACACTAATTCATTGCCTAATTGTTGTATCAAAAGTAATAATTCATTGTGTAACTGAATTGTACAAATCCCATTATACATAGGATGATTTCTATTGTACAAGTACTAATTAAATTATATTATATGGTGTATATATATGGGTCGGTGATAAACTTATAGTATTGTGTATCTGTGTATATGCATGCATTACGAACTATTATATGAAAAAAAAAAAAAAAAATCGATCATGGGGGAAATCAATTAGAGATGCTCCAGAAAGTCGCACTGATGATATTATGATATACGAGTAGTTATTAAATGATTAATAGTTACGAAAGAATTGAGTAGCTAGGTAGCTAACAAAACTTTTTATATTTTCCAAACTCTTGTGAAAAAGTTTAGGCTAATTTATCTAGGAAAAAATTCATTTTGGGTACTCGACATTAGGTTTATGTATATTTTGGATACCCGTCTTTCCAATAATCTCATTTTAGCTACTTGAAAAATTAAAAATAGTCTTATTTTGGGTCATATCAGTGGCGAGGTTAAAATTTTTGTTAAATGATGATGTGCCATTTAGTAAAAAATCCCAAAAAGTTATAGAAAATTCCCAATAATTACACATAAAATTTAATATTTTTTGGAATTTTATTTTTTTAACTTTTAGAAAATTTTAAAACTTTTTAATTTTTTTTCTTGCTTAAAGACACGTCAGTATTTAATAGAAATTTTAATCCAATCAATAATAAAATGATCCAAAATTAGACATTAAACATATACAGTAAAAGAAATTATAGTTTTCTTTAATGAAAGGATTTTGCAGAACTAAGTTCATTTAATTCAGCTCGATTTGGTTTGGTCAAGGATCAAGGTGGTTGGTGTTGGTCCCTTATTTAAAGAAAGCCATGGCCTACACGACTCTATAATAAAAATCCATTAAATTAAATACTTACATTTATTGGCAGCCGTTATTATTCCAAAATAATTGTTTAAAAGATGAGAATGATATCTCCAGCTACGTTAAATGTATCTTGACGGATAGGGTATAATCACTCCATGCAATACAAATATTCTTCTTGTGAGGAATTATTGAAATCATCGAGATCGAAGTAGTCATGCATGATGCAAAACATTCTGATGCAATCTGTCAGTATTCTTTTTCTACTGTACAATTTGACTTTTTTTATACTACAAATTATATTGAGAAAATCAAAAATGGAAAAAGTAGTACAATTAGCTAATTGAATTTGAATATAGGAAAATTTTCAAAAAGGATACCTGATGTTTGGGGTAACAATAAAAAAGGTGTTTGATATTTACCTAATCTCAATTAGGGTATCCAATATTTTTAATTAATTCATATTTTAGGGTCCAGTTGGCCAGTATTGTGAAAAACTCTGTTAAAATTGTGAGTCAGATTTTCTATTGGGATTTGCTTGTAAATCTACCTTAAGGACCATTGCAATGCATGGAGATCAAGCACTTGGGTTCTTTTCCAATCTTGTACAAGTATGCTCCTCTTTCTGAATTTGATCTGAAAAGTTATATCATCAGCAAATAATAAAGTATAGACCCTTCATGGATATTTTTCAGCCTCTACTTATTCCTTTTATGGATCATTTTCAACCTCCTTCACCCTCTTACAAAATAGTTTAGTAACAAGCTTTTGGCTTATACACCAAGTCACGTGTTCAAGCCTCCTGGGGAGCACCTACACGAATTTATTCGTGGAATACTCGAGACCGTGTGTTAGGAGGTGTCCTTTAGCCACGCCCAAGGAGGAAGGAAGTTCCTCCTTGCAGACAAAAAAAAAAAAAAAAAAAAAAGTAGTTTAGTATTTCCTTTTCAAACTCCACCCATTTTCTAAAGGAAACCTCTTTTGGATTGAATATTCTCTCAAAACTTTAGGAATTTTAACAGAGTTTTTACGGTGTCAACCAATCCGACCCTAAATGGGAATTAGTTCAAAATGTTGGGTATCCTATGAGCGAAAACATACACGCTTGGTTATAAACAAGTTCAAGACCTCTTCATCTATTAATGTGGGACATACACGCTTTAGCAACCCTTAATCTGCTGAACCTACACTAATTTATTGTCCAATTGATTCATACAAATCGTATAATACAAGGAGGATGCATGATTTGTTTTCTTACTAGATAATACATATTGTAAGGTGTTTAGAGTACAATCGTATATCTGAGTACATGCATGGATATATATAATTACATAAAACCATATGGGAAAAAAAAAAAACATTAAAAAAAAAGGATCATGTGGGATATCAATATTTATGCTCGAGAAAGTCGCACTGACCAATAATATATGGTAATCAATAATCATAGATAGTCGTAGCTAGCTAGCATAAGTTTAAATATTTCCCCCCACACTTGTTGAAACTACGTATACGGTTAATTAGCTACTACCTCCGTTTATATTTTATCTTATCTTTGAATTTTTTAAGGTCAAAATATTATAAACTTTGACCATTAAATTATAAAAAGTTATAAAATTTTACAAAGTAAAAATAATATTGTTAGATTCATTTTAGCTAACACTTCCAAAATATTAATTTTTTTTTATAATTTTTATAGTTATAGAATTGTAGTTATATATATGATTAAAGTGTCGTCTCGTAGACCGTGAAAAAGTTAAAGACAAGATAAAATAGGAACAGATATAGTAATTGTCTATGGTTAATTTTAAAAATATCTGGTGATTTATCTTGCTTAGGGGTTATGATGACTGATGAGTATGTATGATTACTTGTTCGATGATATTTGCTATAGTGAAAGTCAAACTTTTTGAAATTTTGAAATTTTAGGTCCTTAAATTATTATTTTTTTTTTTTAATATAAGGTACTTATGGTATAGTTAACTCGCCAAATACATATACGGTGAAGAAATAGACAATGCTTCAATGGTCTTAATCATTAGTTTAGGATAGCTTGATTTTTATCCATCTAGTTCTTCCCTTGTGATAAAAACAAAGCTAATAAGCCAATGAAAAAATGTCGAAAAAATTGGAGGCAAACAATGTGATTGGTGCAAATTAAATAGTAATAAACGGTGCCATAAATGAGAATTGAAATATGACACATTTGGATGAATTAACAGAAGCAAAACTAGTTCAGCAAATGAAAATTTCTTCAATGGTTGCCACCCACTATAAGTTAGGCTAGTCTAAGTTATTCAAATTTTTGATTAGGTTATTTCTTGTGACTTAGGTATTATTTGATACAACTTGACCCAATTTAGAAATTAATTTTCACAATTTAGTGGCTATTTTTATCGACTTAGGAACTACATTTACACGACTTAGGGTAATTTTATAATATTACTGTAAGATATAAAAAGTAATCCCTAAGTGGCTAAAAATAACCCATAAATTGCGAAATGTCACCATTATTTTAAATCGTCTAACAGTTAAACAGTTATACACCAGAATTTGCGTTACCCGTAACCTCAACACCCTTTTAAAAAGTTTTCCTAATTTTGACAAAAGAAAAATATTTACTTTTGAGTTATACCTTTGGATCGATGCACTTAATAGGCACCTAACCATTTTCCGAAAATTTATACATGCAAAGTATAAATGCAAGTATGCACCAGCTAACACTGAAGGTGTAATATGCGGAAAAAGTGATATTGGAATGGAAAAATATGAGAATAGAAAAACCTCTCCTTCTTGTAGTTCTTGTTAGCGAAACAAAATATAAAAAATAAAAAAAAAATCTAATAATCATAATCAGGAAACCAAAGAGTATGGTAAAAATGTTGCTTGCATCATCCAAGTAAGGAGTCTATTAGTGTAACTTCCTAATCAGACTCGACTATTATGGAAAGTGCAATCACAACACATAACATTGAATATAAATAAGGTGATTAGTCACCTTTAAATTCATTATGGTGATAATTAATTGAAGCAGCACCACACTTAGCTTGCTCAAAAATACAAAATTAAAGTTTACAAAAAAAAATAAATAAAAATAAAAACAGGGTAACAAGAACCCATATGAGAAGAAATAAAATGAAACAACAAGAAACAAACTCAACAAAACAGGATTAACTAATAATTATAAGCATTAACAGAGCGGCATGACTTCCTGATCTCTCCTTGTGTTCCTGTAAGAACATCGATTCTACTCATACTGTTCAACGCCTTTCCGAAAGCCATGTTGAAAGCTACGTTGCTAGCTGCATAACGTGTGACAAATTTCCTGGTGAGTGGACTAGAAGCAATGTCTTGATCGACTTGGAGAATGCCTCTACCATCGTTGATTGCTTGGAGGTAGCCATTGTCGACGTCCAATGGAGTCACCTGGTCTAGATTGGCAAAGTCGGTACGAGGCCCATTTTGTGGACATGTCGACTTTAGCACCGGAAGAAATTCAGGGTTTATGCTTGGGTCTGAATCTCCCTTGCCAGTGAAATTGTACAAACGGTTTTGGAAAAGAAAACAATGTGCGATTCCAGCAGTGTGACCAGCTGCAAATATTGAAAACAAAACACGATGCAATGTCATGTCATTGTAAGAATGAAGTTTTCACTGTTTTTCTTCTTTTATTATATGCATTGATTAATATATACTGCATACAGTTATGTTAGTGCGATGATTTACCTAAAAGAAGAGTAAATTCTTCTGGAGATATTCCCTTAGCTTTAAACATTTGAACTGCAGTAGGGACTGGCACATTTGGTGCAGGTAGGCCGGTATTGGCGTCACTGGCTATTGAAGTATAACCGTCCCTTCTCCCAGTTTCTACTGCATAATAAGCTCCTTTTGCCTACACATTTCAGATGTAGATATCATGAATATGAATTGTAACTTGATTACTACGGAAAAAGTTGAAACACTTTTGCAGCAATGGCATAAAGATTACGTGTCATCATGAATATATATGTAATGTAAACTTTGCAATTACCAGGTGAACAGTGACTCTTGTGGCTATGACAATGATATCAGCACAAGAGACGACTCCTGGGCAGATGTTCTCCACGGCAGCCTTTGCAGCATCGATGACTTCGTAGCCTCGAACACTTCCATTTGGTATTGCTGTCTTCTCAGAGTTTGGCACGTCAAGTAGGAGTGATGCATCACATCCCTTTATAATTGAAGTAACAAGAACGTCATTATCCGATGCAACTAATAATTAAGCAGATCATAAAAGAAAAGTAATTCTACATATTACAAACATTTCATACAAGTTTTTTAAATGTGGAACATACCCTAATGAAGCAGTCATGGAACAGCATGCGAAGCAAAGCAGCGACAAGGGTTGCGTCAGCATCAAATGCCGGTTTCACTACGTCATAGATAACTTGTTCAACATCAGCAGTGCCACACTTACCAGTATAGTACCCGACCTGCAGTTGCCCGTAACACTGGCTAACTAAGGCCATCAAGATGAGCCCCAAGGTGAGGGCCGGTGCAGATGAATTCATCGTCCTCATGGAGCTTTGTTAAAAGTTTTAATTCTGAATAGATTGAGTTTAGAGATGGAAGATCACAAAATGGGTTCTCCAATTTATACATGACGAATGAGGCACAAAAATTAGCTGGATATTGGACGTGCATTCAACTAAGACAGTATTATTACCATTTCTCTTTTGATGTTGTAGGTTTAAAATTGCCATAGTCATAGACATCCTCGCACAACTTCATCACCCACAATTGACTATAAACAGATTAATAAAAACAGATGTATGGCACTACTTCACTCTCCCACTTGAGCATTATCTTATATTCCAACCCCTTTTGACACTTTCTGCGCTTCTGTTCAGCAGATTATACAATACCCACTTTGAGATAATTTGCATATCATCTGTCTCCAATCTCATCATAGCTGAAGATGCCCCGAGAAGTCCAAACTCATCCGTGTAACGAACTTCCAAGTCACATTGTCCTTGCATATGTTGCATCCGCCATACGACTTGTCTGCATCTTTGCATCGTCATCTTGGCTGTGCACATTGACGCTTGCTAGTGTTAAAGCTCATTCGAAAGCTCATAAAAGCTTGTTTGACCAAGCTTCTTACAAGTTTTTCTCCTCTTATCCTAACACCCCCCTCCCCCCACGGGGCCACACCTCACCGATTTCAGTTTCCAAGAAGCTAATGATACTTTTCTTCAAGGGCTATTAAAAATTGGAGCTTGTGTTTCTTAGTCATTTAGGGGATGCTTTTAGTTTCATAAAAGCTGAAAATGGGACCTGGAAAGAGTAGATNAAAAAACTCAAGCTTTCAAGGACCTGACGGAACTAGAGTTGGTAGAACTAACCCAAATCAAATTATCGGAACTACCATTGACCGAAATCTGAACAGTGTCCAAAATAAGGTAACCAGAACTTGACTCGAACCGAATTTGACTGAATCCAATATGATCTGAACCAGCTCGAGAGGTTTAACTTATATTGATTCGAGAAAGCTTAATCAGCCTATAACCCAAATCAAATCATTGGAACTAAAGCTGACCCAAACCCAAGTCCCAAACTGTGTCCAAAATAAGGTAACCTTAACTTGACCCGAATCAAAATTGACTGGATCCAATATGATCTGAACCAGCCCGAAAATTTTCACTTACATTGATTCAAGAAAGCTTAATACATGTATCGACAATGAACCCCAATCGTGATCAAAATAAAGGTGACCCAATTTTATCCGAACCGGCCCAAACTTTCTTACACTTGCTTGTGTTGATTCGAATTTCTTAAATGCGTATATTGACAACAAAACCGAATGTGATCCGAACCATGTCCAAAACAAGATGACCTGAGCTTGACCCGATTTGATCCGAAACAGCCTATAGCTTTTACACTTATATTGATTCGAGGAAGATTAATACATAGTTATAACAAACCCGAATGACCCGATCCGAATTATCCAATCCGACGCACAACCAACCCACATAATATAATCCCATCCATACGTACCCGAATTGAAACCGATCCAGACCAGCCGTTGGCCAGAAAACACACTCTAAATTAATGCAGCTTATGTGGATCAATTTAGTTGATCATGTACATTGTGATGACTGGGGCAGGTGGTGGACATTGAGATCATCCCATAACTGTGCTCTGCTGTTAGTTAAAAACCATCCAAAATGGATGTCAAAAAAGCTGCCAGACAATCAGAACCGACCTTCATTTTTGGAGCTTTGGTTAAGACATAAGAGATATCTGTGAGGCTTTCTATGTCAGTCTTCTATGAATTGCTGCTTTTGACGAAATACTTAGGTGCCTTTACTGCCATGAGTTTAAAGATACTATAAATGTCAATGATCTCATGAAAATCTGCTTCATTATCTCTTCTTGATACATAGGAGGTCAAGAACTCAGCAGAAGGAAACAACAGAGCACCCCAGCCATGCAGCCTTTCCATTCGTTGTGGATTAACAATAAGATTCTTTCATTTACTCCATACCAGCTGATTTGCTAATCCCATTGGGTACAGCCGAGAAGCAGTCTAGGGACAACAGAGATCACCAATGACAAGTGCAGCTACGGCTGTGACTGTGACCGGACACAACAGGGTATTACATCTGAGATGACTGCATGCTTGATGCTGTTGTCGAGAGCAATAAATACCTATAAATATCAATTGAGTCAGTGAAACACAACTTCCTGAAGATCTTCCACACCATCCTTCTATAATTTGTCATGATAGAAACAATTGAAACAAGAAAAGGAGTTGCATGCATTTAATTTACTTCCGCCAACAGGTTTGAGAGCTTGTGTTGAGTACTTCAGATTCCACTTATCCACTCCATACTCCTGCTAACTCGAGCATCATTTTCGGATATACTTCTTCAAGAAACAGGCTCTAATGATATATTGTTAATTTTCACAAATACTTCTACGTACGGGCAGAAATTTTCACTGCCAAATAAGACATCATCACCTATAGCATGTATGAATTCTCTTCACAAGTATAATTTTGGCTGGAGGAATCTAGAGTTAGTTTAAAGAGAACATCTGTGCTATCAGACCCATTACCACCACTCTTTAGAATCACTCACACCGAAGATAAAGTTAACCACGAAATTACACTTTGTGCAAAGTCCCAGAAGAAATAACGGTCACCCCCTTTCCAATACCACAATCAATAACCAAAAAGCAGCAAGCCTGATGTTACAGTTCCATTAGAATGACACTACCCAGAATCTTCAAAATTACAACTCTTTTCCTTTATATATCACCATGATTTATTTTCAAACTCACCAGCCTCAACCCCACCTAATTATCAAAGTCAGAAAATTAACATCTTAGCCATTTTACATGAAAAAGAAACTGTACTCGTCAACTATCCAAATTCATTTATTGCTGTTTACTGAAATCCAGTTACAGCGTCAAAATTGGAGAATTTGACATTGTGAAATTCCTCTCTATTTTTCCTCCCCTGCTAGCTTCCAAACTCTAAAGCACTATCATACTAGATGTAAAGACCAAAAACTCATGAAATCTGGAATTTCAAATCCAATCACAATCTTGAGGAACTACTAAAACTAAATCTCCTATTCACACACTGCAAATATATACATTTAAAATCACACCTCATACTGAACTTCCAGGTTGAATATTCCCAATAAGCAACTTACACAGAGTTTTTCTAAAAAAGAATACCAAATAAATGCTTAGAAGCACCCATCAGGCCATCAGGCCATCACGCATAAGTACAATACAGCCCCCTATATTCAAGTCCTCTCACTTTGCTCCACTCTGTTCCTTGCTCCCTTCTCTTTGTCATCGAGTCCTCATATTTTGTTCCCTTTCTTCCTCAATAATCAACAATAATCAAACTCAAAGCTCACATATGAAACACAACTTTTAACAGTTACCACAACCCAGTTTAATGAAAAAAAACAACCCAGCCTACAAGCCACAGTCAATGCAACAGAGAGCCTTCAGCTACTTCACACATTCTTACCCAATGAAGTTGAAGACAAAGAAGAGAAGCTTCACTGTTTTTGTTCTAGACCAATCAACAGATCTTTGAGTTATCATACCAATAGTGCACTTTTTAATCACCTCAAATATCCTTCACATTTGAAGAAAATTTCACTTCCCTCTCTTGATGCCATTTATTTGGTTCTCTTATATTCATAGTAACACCATCATAACTGAAAGTAGAAGTCCAACAGTCGATCTCCTAAACAATAAAAATTCACAGGATTCTCGATTCACCTATCTTAGCCACAACCCATTTCAAGATATGTCTAAAACTTAACCTCCTTTCTTAAACCACATCTAATTGAATTACCTTGAACCAACATGTCCTACCTCAAATGGTAACTGATTTTATAAGAAAAGACAAAAACCCATGCCAAATAAAAACCCACGCCAAAAAATAAAAAAAAAAACAAAAAAAGCCTAACAGCCACTGTATGCTTAGAAACACCTCATATGAAGATGGGAGAAGTCTTCAGATAAAATCCCTAATAAAAGCCACATCCGTATATCTCTATCATCATTCACATAAGAAAAGTTCATCTAGATCAACCATTCTCTCTTCCTTATCAATGCCGCACCAATAAGATCAATGATCCAATTAAAGGCTAACAAATGCAATGACATTCGCCTAATCCCCAAATAATTCTACGCATAAATCCTCAATAAATCTCACAAATTTCCTTTCTACTCAACAAACTCTATCCTACCTATTAAACCAAAACTTTGCTACTTCCATTAAATCCTTCCATATTCAATCACATGAAGTCCAACTCCACTACAAATTACCTAACCCAATTGTGGGATATGAATACCTCACCATCCTTTCCATATGACATGAACTCAACACCACCACAAGATACCTAACCAAACATGAGAGAAGAAAACCTCAAAGCAACATCATCAAACAAAAACCTGAACCTCAAGAGCATATACCAAGTTGAAATGACATTCCAATGATCTCCGCAAATACAACCACCTTTTCACTCAAACAAAAGTTCCAGTTGCTCAACTTCTAATTCATATACCACAAACAAAACACAAACCCCAAATATTACTTAACTAAAGTAAGAAGATATCTTTACTTTTTCACAAGAGGCTATCAGCCTATCACTACCGAATTCTTCTAATTCATAAGATCACCTTAGTCCATGTATTTATATTTTCCCCAACACATTCAAATCGTATCCTCAAATTCAATCACCTTTACTTTGACAAAACTTCAGTCATTCACCTTCTAATTCATATATCAAACCTTAAATCAAAAACATCAACCATAGTCCCAAAAGACTTTGTTGTTTCCCAAAAGAATAAAACCAACTAAATCTTCAACATCCCACAAATATGGAAGAATACTATGACCTGACCTAAGACCACCAAAATATCCCATTTAATCAATTTTCTTTATCCTTAATCCGTCAAAGAAAATACAATAACATTAGTTAATAAAATCCCAAATATACCATCATTCCTAACAATTCCATTTCCATCGTCCTTCATTCCTACCTAAATCCTATTTATCCAACTCTTTAACCATGGAGTCTGAGCCAAAATCTTAGCCACAATCCATGTCAAGATATGTCTTAAACTTAACCTTCTTTCTTAAACTACTTCTAATTGAATTACCTTGAACCAACATGTCCTACCACTAATGGTAACTGATTTTATAAATGAAAACAAAAACCTTTGCCAAAAAAAGGCCACATTGCTTAGAAACACCTCATATGAAGATGGGAGAAATCTACAAATAAAATCCCTAATAAAAGCCACATTCGTATATCTCTATCATCATTCACATAAGAAAAGTTCATCTAGGTCAACCATTCTCTCTTCCTTATCGTTGTTGCACCAATAAGATTAACGATCCAATAAAAGGCTAACAAACGAACTGATATTCACCTTTTGGCCAAATAATTCTACGCATTTATCCTCAATAAATCTCAAAAATCTCCTTTCTACTCGGTAAACCCTATCCTACCTATTAAACCAAAACTTTGCTACTTCCATCAAATCATACCATATTCAATCACATGAAGTCCAACTCCACTACAAATTACCTAACCCAATTGTGGGATACGAATACCTCACCATCCTCCCATATGACATGAACTCAACCCCACCACAAGATACCTAACCAAACATGAGAGAAGAACACCTCAAAGCAACATCATCAAACAAAACCAAAACCTCGAGAGCATATACCAAGTTGAAATGACATTCCAATGATCTCTGCAAATACAACCACCTTTTCACTCAAAAAAAAAAGTTCCAGTTGCTCACCTTCTAATTCATATACCACAAACAGAACACAAACCCCAAATATTATTTGACTAATGTAAGAAGATATCTTTACTTTTTCACAAGAGGCTATCACCACCGAATTCTTCAATATCCCCAAAGCATACTATAAGATCACCTTAGTCCATGTATTTATATTTTCCTACACCACATTCAAATTGTCTCCTAGAATTCAGTCACCTTTACTTTGACAAAACTTTAGTCATTCACCTTCTAATTCATATATTAAACCTTAAATCACAAACATCAATCATAGTCACAAAAGATCTTTGTTGTTTACCAAAAGAATGAAACCACCTCAATCTTCAACATCCCACAAATAAGGAAGAATACTATGACCTGACCTAAGACCACCAAACTTATAATTTCCTACACCACTTTCCCATTTCCCAAATAATCAATTTTCTTTATCCTTAATCCTTCCAAAAAAAAAAAAAAAAAAACCATAACTTCAGTTAATCAAATCCCAAATATACCATCATTCCTAACAATTCCATCGTCCTTCACTTGCACCTAAATCCTATTTATCCAACTCTTTAACCATGGAGTCTGAGCCAAAATCTTAGCCACAATCCATTTCAAGATATGACTTAAACTTAACCTCCTTTCTTAAACTACATCTAATAGAACCAACATGTCCTACCTCTAATGGTAACTAATTTTATAATAAAAGACAAAAACCCATGCCAAAAGAAGCCCACACCAAAAAAAAAAAAAAAAAAAAAAAAAAAAAAAAACTAACAGCAGCAGTATGCTTAGAAACACCTCATATGAAGATGGGAGAACTCTACAAATAAAATCCCTCATAAAAGCCACATCCGTAGATCTCCATCATCATTCACATAAGAAAAGTTCATCTAGATCAACCATTCTCTCTTCCTTATCATTGCCGCACCACTGATCCAATAAAAAGCTAACAATTGAACTGATATTCACCTAATGCCCAAATAATTCTACGCATTTATCCTCAATAAATCTCACAAATCTTGTTTCTAATCGACAAACTCTATCCTACCTATTAAACCAAAACTTTGCTACTTCCACAAATCCTTGCATATTCAATCACATGAAGTCCAACTCCACTACAAATTACCTAACCCAATTGTGGGATAAATACCTCACCATCCTTCCATATGACATGAACTCAACTCCACCACAAGATACCTAACCAAACATGAGAGAAGAACACCTCAAAGCAACATCATCAAACAAAAACCCGAACCTCAAGAGCAGGGACGAAGCTACAGATGGGCCTGATGTGGCCAGGGCCCCTCCTGTGCTTCTACCTGTACCAGGCTACTTAATATAACTTCATTCAAGAATCTTATAGGATGCAGCTGTTATTCAACTTGTGGCCCCCTCCATATTTAAACATTACAGTATCTCCATTCATTACATTCTACTATGAGTTGTTTCTTGGGACATGAGATAACAATATCTATTAAAATAACAATGATGTAGAAGAATGAGAGTGGCCTTTCCCAAAACATTTACAACCCCCAAAACCATACATACTAGTACTAGTCAATAGTCATATTCTCTCTCTATTTTGCTTATGTTTTAGATGTGAACAAATAATGGAATTTCAAAAAAAGCTGTCTTTTCATCTTCCTCACAAAATTGGGCCGGATAAATATAAATACTCCTATCATAGAAAAATTCATTGTACATACAACAATAAGAGGAAAGATATTCTCTTACTCTTCATTTAGCACATCTAATTCATCTACTAAGAAAAAAAGAAGAAATCTTCAACTGGTTACAATATTCAGTACCACAAATTAGATCAACGGGTATGATACATTATCCTACTTTTCCTTTAATTTCTTGTTTAGTTTCTAAATAAATTACTAATGTATGATGTTCGATTAATTTACAATGTTAATAATCGTAATACTTATGGGTCTAAAGTAGGTTTTTCAATTATAAAATATGGCAATTTGTAAATATCTGGCTTCGTCCCTGCAAGAGCATATACCAAGTTGAAATTACATTCCAATGATCTCCGCAAATACAACCACCTTTTCACTCAAATAAAAGTTCCAATTGCTTACCTTCGAATTCATATACCACAAACAGAACACAAACCCTAAATATTATTTAATGTAAGAAGATATCTTTGTTTTTTCACAAGAGGCTATCACCACCGAATTCTTCAATATCCCCAAAGCGTACTATAAGATCACCTTAGTCCATGTATGTACATTTTCCTACACCACATTCAAATTGTCTCCTCAAATTCAATCACCTCTACTTTGACAAAACTTCAACCATTCACCTTCTAATTCATATACCAAACCTTAAACCACGTTGTCCAAGCCAAAATCATAGCCACAATCCAATTCAAAATATGTCTTAAACTTAACCTCTTCTCTTAAGCTACATCTAATTGAATTACCTTGAACCAACATGTCCTACCTCTAATGGTAACTAATTTTAAAAGAAAAGAGAAAAACCCACACCCAAAAAATAAAAACTTAACAGGCTTTGTATGCTTAAAAAAACCTCATGTGAAGATGAGGGAAGGATAAATTTAAAATCCCCAATAAGAGCCACATCCGTATATCTCCATGATCGTTAACATATAAAAACTTCACCTAGTCAAGCCATTTTTTCTTCCTTATTCATGTCACACCAATAAGAATAATAATCCAACAAAAGGCTAACAAATGAGCTGACATTCATCCAATGCGCAACTATTTTACACATTTATGCTCTATAATCTCCAAATTTACTTTCTACTAGGTAAACTCCATCCTACTCATTAAATCTAAACTTGGCTAAGTGGGTATCTAACCCAACACAAAATCCTTCCATATTCAATCATTTCAAGTCCAACTCCACTACAAATTGCCTAATCAAAATGTGGATAAGAATACCTCACCATCCTTCCCATATGACATGAACTCTACTCCACCACAAGATACCTAACCAAACGTAAAATAAGACCACCTCAAAGTAACTCATCAAACAAGAACCCAAACCTCAAGAGTATACACCAAGTTAAAATGACCATTCCAATGCTCCTCAAATACAACCACTTTTCACTCAACAAAGGTTTTAGTTGCTCTCCTTCTAATTTATATACCAAAAACATAGCACAAACCCCAAATATTATTTAAATAATGCATGAAAATATCTTTGCTTTTTCCCGAGAGAGTATCACCACCAAATTCATTAATACCAATGACCACTATAAGATCACCTTGACCACCGTTGAGACTTACCTACACCTCATTTATACTTCCCTATGTATTCACTTGAGCGTCTCGTTTGTAATTTACTTATACTTACCTACACCTCAAAGAACCACTTAATCAATTCCCAACTCTACTCAAATTCCCAACAATTCAATTCATCCTTCACTCCCATAAGAACGTTAATTTTTCAGTTATAAATGTCATTTATCTAAAGCCAAAAACCATTGCCACTATCCATTAGAGCAACAATGAAATCCTCTTAGTCTCTAACAAATAACAAAACTCTGGAAATAATCCCCATTCACAAAAAAAAAAAAAAAAAAAAAANAAAAAAAAACACACACACACACACACAAAAACACAAAAACAAAAAAAAAGAAGAAAAGATCAATAATACTTCACAAGTATATTAAAAACATTGTGTAACCAATTCCAGTTAGTTTTTATTCAAAGTAGCACCATCAACAACCAAGCACAAAGAAACACCAAAAAATCGTTTGTATTTTCCCTCTTTTTTACCCCCAAATCCTCATTCAGTTATCCTTCTTACAGCATTTTAGAAAAAAAAAAAAAAAAATACTAAATGCTATAGGATTGTACCAGACCCAAAACACCAACAATAACTATAAACGTATAATATCAATAAACAATCAGTCCAAGTACAATCAAACCCACAGTAATCTATCCACAAAGCATATACTAATAATAGTCTAATACAATAATATATGTCAAAAACCATATGTTTATCTCTTAAAATAATCAAATAAAAATTAATCGAATTGAAAGAACAGAGGTAGTTACCGGTGATTGTGCCCCCGTGGTTTCCGGCGAGAATCGGCGTTCCGTCGACATTAATATCAACCATCCCCTGAAGAGCTGATCCCCAGTGAATAAACTTGTTTTTCTCGGATTCTTCGACTGCTTTCCTTTCAGATTTCTATCTTCTCTAATGACATAAACGATCGTTTCTCAATCTTGTCGCTTCCCGTGAGATAAAAGATCAAACATCGGAGAATTGTGAGAAATCGCTATCATCGACAAGATTGTGTTTCTTCTCTTTGGATTTATCTTCAATCTTGGCGGATTCCGGCGAGAATCGGCGGTGGAATCTCGCCGGAAGTGGGGGAGAGGAGAGAGAAATCGCCATTGATGGAGAGGGTTAGGGCAGTTTCTGCCGTGACTGGCTGATAGTGATGAGTGAAATGAAAGTGTGAGAGAGAGAGAGAGAAAGGGGAAAATGAAATAAAAAGGGTTGGTTGACGGTTGACTCGGTCAATGACCGACTTTCCTTTACAATTACGCGGCTTATGGGCTAACGGCTATATTTCCAACGCGGCTAGCTAACGGCTATACTTCTGACGCAGCTAACGGAAATTGTATTTTACGCGTTGATGAAAAGGTACTATAATAATAATTATTATTATTATAATAATAATAATAATAATAATAATAATAAAATAGTAGTACTATTATTATTGTTGTTGTTGTTATATTTTTAAATTCATTTGTTGGAAACTTGAAACTTCATATGTTAATATACTTGGCAAATATAAAGAAAAATAAGGTGAAAAAGAAGATAATCCAATTGTGTGAATGGGGGTTTAAGTTCAGAAATAATACTATGTTCAAACATTGAGCAGAGAGAAAATTAGGCTGTGTAGTTACAAATCCACATATAATCCGGTTATTAAGAGTATTTCTCTGACTGTAAGGTTAAATATTCGATAATAATCAACCTTCGTGTTTCATATAAAACCTTAAAAAAGAGGGTGAGGTTAGATTTTTTTAAAAGAAGTTCAGTAAATGTCAAGTATATAAACGTATGTCATTTCATCTCATTTTAAGAGATTTAAGAGAAATTAAAATAATACATTATTAATAGCATACTACTTAAGTTTTATCACATAGGACAAAACTTATGAGCGCTAACAATTGACATCCAGTACAACATTAAAAAATTGAGAACACAATGTAAGGGATTTGTCAATATCCCAGCAACAATCACAAAAATAATACTCCATGGAGAAAAACAATGCCAAAAAAGAGGCTCTTTGTTGACTTAGTTTAGGATGACAATTTTAAGAGTTGTTCACAACACGACATGACTTGCGGATTTGCCCCTGCTCACCAGTAAGCACGCCAACCCTGCTCATCTTAACCATGGAGTCACCAAATTTGTCTACAAACTCACTGCCGGAGGCGAGCCTCTCAACAATGCCATGAGTCTCTGAAGCAAGTGCCATTTCTTGATCCACTTGGAGAATTCCCTGCTTATCCAAAATTGCTTGGTAGAATTTGTTATCAAACTTGAGGCCAGTAATTTGGTCGAGATAGGTATGGTTCCTACCATCTCCATTTCGAGGGCATGTCTTCTCTAGGAATGCAAGGAATGTACTAGGAATGCTGGGATCTGAACGTCCAGACATGCCGTTGAAGTTGTACATGCGATCTTGGAAACTTACACAATGTCCATCCCCCACGGTATGGGCACCTATGAAGCACACACAAACGTGTCAGTTATGTTGGATATGGATATTTAATTACATCTCTATGATGATCATTTGGAATATATATGTGTAAATATAACACAAATATGACATAATAAATAGCATTTTCAGTCAATCTGAAGTGCTTTATGTAGATATACCTAGAAGAAGAACAAAATCATCCACATTTAGCCCTCTCTCAGCAAACTGCTGAATTGTCAAAGGAATTGGTGCTGATGAACTAGGGAGTTGCTTTTGAGCTTCACTAGCTTTTGAAACAATGTTGTCTCTTCTCCCTGTTTCAACATTATACCATCTTCCCCCTGCCTGCATTTTGTTTTTCGAAGTGCATATATTGTCAATCCTTTATTGTATTTATATAGAATATGAATGTGTTATTACTGTTGACATGTTACTTACCAAGAACGTGGCAACTCTAGCCGCTATAACAATAATGTCAGCACATGAGACGAGTTCCGGACAAGAAAGCTCCAACTTTGCCTTTATTGCATCAATGATCTCAAAACCCTCAAGAGTCAAATTCGGTGGTGCAGTTTTCTCGGTGTCTGGTCCATCTAACAAAACTGATCCATCACACCCCTAATTAAAGAATACACTATGTTAGTTATTATGCAAATAACTAAATAATAATTATAGAAGTGTGCTCATAAGAACGCAAAGTCTTTGCATGAACTTATTTCATATGATGGACCCATGAAAGTAAAGTCACCACTTTGAAGTCACCCTAAGTGTCACCTATTGAAGTATAAGAGTCACCTCTTATGAGTTGATCCATACGTTAGACCTACTCGATTTCATAAGAAAGAAAAGAGTATAATTGATTAAAAGCTCACTCTAACAAAGCAATCATGGAAATTCAAACGGATGAGACCAGCAGCATTGCGAGGATCCTTAAGAAAGAAACCCTTGACAACCTCAAAAACAATCTTTTCAACATCCTCGTTGCATTTTCCCTTGTAAAACCCGACGCTTAGCGGCCCTTGATCACAACATTGGCCAGTCAAGGTCATCAGCAAAAGCCCAAGGGCTAGTGCAGCTGATGAGAATGAAGCTCTCCTTGACACCTTAACCATATTTAGGAATTAGATTGTTTGTTTTGTGATCTTTAAATTTTGTGAAATATACCAACTTCAATCTTCTCATATATATATAGCTATATGTTCGGATGTTCCCCAGTATAAGAACTAAAGAAAGTAACACCAACCATATATTTTTTTATAGTTTGACTTAATTATTATATTGTAATCTTTCTCTATGGTAGTAATAGATTTTTGGCCGATGGATTATGAACTAGACAGAGAGTACTTAGGGGAGTCATTAATTTTATTAATTACTATTAGTGGTTTGTGTTTAGTAGGGTACATGTATGTTATTTCTTCATAGTACTTCAAGCAAAAAGTTAAATTACGCTTTGTTTTCTTGCTTTTGCTTCAGATCGAGGGAATGACGCAACTAATGAGGTAAGAAAATAAACCTACGTGCATTCGACGAATCACTAACTCGTAAAAGTTGAGATTAGTATAATATATAGTTCTAATAAGATTTGAATAAATAATTTCTTATTTGGCCTGCAAAGGCCATCCTATGATTATTATCCTAGGTTTTATGCTGCATGTATATATTTTGTTTACAAGTAAATGAGTTATTAGGAGATATAATATTAATTGGGTCTCTAACCATTAGTTTAAACTTTTGGTTGGGATGGTTTTTTCACATGATATGAGAGCTTCAGTGACCACGAGGTCTTGAGTTCGAATCCTGGCAGCGCCCTGCTCTTATAGTTGAGCCTCTAAGCACAAGGTAGGCTAGGCCTAGGTAAATATTTGATTGGGCCTTCAACCATCAGTTTAAACAACCAGTTGTCAATTTGTCATAATAACTAGCAATAAGCAAACCAATAAGCCATGAAAGTCAACCAAATAATGCACAAAGTTGCGATTTGTGTATAACTATCGGTGCTTGTTTGGTAGTAATGATAAATCATGGAAAGTGGAAAAGCTATCCCTATTGATAAGAAAAGTTATCCATAAGCTAATTTGAAGATAATCACCTATATTTTATGACGTGGATCCAGTCGCCCTTGTTAAAAATCGTCATACTATTTCTTAAGAAAAGTCAATCGGGGTATACTATACGCTAGGTCACTAGGTGTATATAACTATAAGACTTGATATAGGACCATCAAGAACCTCCACAACTTGCCTCCTCCCAAAATACCACTCTGGCCTCCCTTGTTAATTCTTCGCAGGTGATGGTTTCCCTTTTGTCGTCATTTTTCCACTCCTTCCTTTTTTTAATTCATCTTTTTTCTTTTTTTTTTTTTTTTTTTTTGGCTAGCTAGATGTTTGGTTTAAGAATATTAATAAAGTGTCTATCTCTTGTGAAAGTTTTTTGGACCTGCGCATTCCTCGATTAATTAGTTCAGGTGGTCTATGTAATATGGGTTAAGATGATGAAGTTCAATCTTCTATATCAAGTACAACTATGCATTCAATAGTTGATCTGTTTTGTTTAAAGTATCCTGCTTTATGGACATCTTATTTTGTGGAAACTATATTTTATTTATCGAGCTTTATAAAATCTTTAAGTCTTGTCTAATTATTTGAAAGATTGAGCTCTTCTTCTTAAATGCCCTCACAATATGCCCCATTCACCTCCTTAATCCATCTTCCTATTTTTGAACTTATAAGAAGCTAAAAACATCTAACAGGAGCTAGGCCGAGAATTAGCAGAAGATTCAAACTAGAACTTGTATAATTTTGGCTCTCCAGCTAGGAAATGTGCTTTTAACTTTTTACAAACTCAAGATAGGGAGGCAGACAACTAGAGGAATAGATTGAGAGGAACAAGTCAAGTTTTCAAAAAATTAAGTTAAACACCTTAAAGTATTTTTAATATTCATAATTATCACTTCATATTATCTCACTCAAACAATCTTAAAGAAAAGCTCGATCTAACCAATTGGATGCGCCTTAATCATTTGTGTCAAATGTTAATTAAGAAAAGATATTCTTATTCAAGATTAAGATGTAAATGCTATAGAAACACAATAATATCACAAGAAAAATAAAGTTACAGTAGTAGTAACTTTCAACACTTAAACAAGACAGAGTATTTTTTTGGTACATAATCATTAAAAAAAAAATAGTATTTGGAAACCCCGGATACAACGAATCCCAGCATGGAATATAGTCAAGAACATAAAATTAACACATGAATTAAATCTAAAACCAGGAAACCAGTCAAGAGGTAATTAAGTAAGGACTAATAAGGTATCAATCAAATGACATGGATTAATTAAGACGACTCTGTCTTGGCAAAGCCATAACAATAATAATTAGGTCATTCTGAACCACCTAATAATTTTTCTTCGGCATGGAAGGGAAACCCACAGGTAGGCCTGCAGACCCGCGGTTAACCTTGCGGCAAGTTCCTCTCCTAACTTCTCCACGAAGTTTGACGCCAGCCCGGCCCAACTTGACCATGGCGGGACCAATTTTGGCAGCAAACAAGTTGTTGTTAGAAGCCAGTTTTTGCACAATGCTCCTAGTCAAAGGGTTAAACGCCAAGTCTTGATCAACTTGGAGAATACCTTGACGAGCCAAAATTGCCTTGTAGAAACCATTGTCCATCTTGAACTGGCTCCTGGGGGTTTGGTCAAGGAACATCTCCTTGTTCGAGTTGCCATTGCGAGGGCATGTCTTCTTCATGGTAGCGAGCAAGGAAGGGGCGATGGCAGGGTCTGATTTCCCGGTACCACGGGAGTTATATAGACGGTTTTGGAAGTTGTTACAATGTGCAGTTCCAACAGTGTGGCAACCTGTGTACGTTATGAAAATTTATTAGATGCATGCCTCAGCATGGCCATGTCAATAATATAATTATAAATACAAAACTAGTCCAAATTATTGATCATTTTAAAGGTTTATGTTGTATCAATTCAATATGATGATTGATTATTTACCTAGAAGGACAACAAATTCCTCTTTGTTAACTCCTCTCTGAGCAAACACTTGGACTGCTTGAGGGACAGGGATGAATGCGCTTGGAAGGTCTCTAGAGGCTTCACTAGCTCTTGAGATACGACCATCCTTCCTTCCAGTTTCTACCTCGTACCATTTGGCTCCACCCTACATAAATACATCAAACCATTCATGCCACTATATATAAGAATACGGTTCAGTAGCAACTGTCATGTACTACAATTGGTTATTGCAAAAGGGATAGGATCTGATACACCTATTCTTGCCTCTTGTATTGAACCAAAGGAGAGATTGGTGAAAGATACATTCCAACCTAATACTAATACTTACCAAGTATACGGCGACTCTAGCAGCTATATTGATAATGTCAGCACAAGAGACAACTCCTGGGCATTTCTTATCTACAGCAACCTTTGCCTCTTCGATGACGGCAAAACCATCGAGACTTGCATTTGGAGATGCGGTCTTCTCTGTGTTTGGTCCGTCAAGCAAAACAGATGCATCACATCCCTATTTAGACAAATCAAGATATTAGATAAAACCAATTAACTAGTGATAGTATCAAATTACTTGCTAGCACCAAAAAAAAAGAAAAAAAAATCATATAGATGCTTAAAATATTATCTATAAACACATATGTGCTCCGCTAGTGACCACAACACGAATTTCAATACTTGCTTGCGTAAGCAATAGATCACTTACCCTAACAAAGCAATCATGAAACTGCAAGCGGATGAGATCAGCAATCGTGTCTTTGTCCTTGAGAAAATTCTTAAAGACAACGCGGAAGACAATTCCCTCAACATCGACCTTGCATTTGTTCTTGTAGTAACCCACCTTAAGTTGGCCATAGCATTGCCCAGCAAGGGTCATGAGAAGGAGCCCAAGGGCTAGCAACATTGTGGAAGAACTTGCCCTTGCCATGCCCAATTCAATTTCTTAAAACTAGAACAATAATTAAGTTGCTCTTTTTTTTTTTTTTTTTTCTTTGAAGAAAACTAGTGAATCCTTGAAGTATTTATAGTTGAATGAGAAAAAGGCCATAAGCTCAAAGGAAAATAATTAACTGGTTTGCACGTAGTTAGACGTTGAGGAGATCAATGCACGCCATTGATGTGCTTTCAGTATCTACACATTATTTTTATTCCCTTGATTTTCCTCAGAAACAAACTGTAAATGCTAATAATATATGCTTATCAGATCAGCATTAAAAATTACTCCTATAAAACAAGTACATGCATACAGTAGAACAAATGAACATTGATTTGATTCTTTCTGCTAGTGGCTGTCAACTAAACTTAACCTTTTGTACAGACCATCAAAATCCATACTTTTAATCAGCTAAGGATGTTATATGTTTGTTTATTTTTATTTTTGGGGAACGATCGGCTGTTTCCATTCAAATTGTGGAAATAGGCTGTTAGGAAGTGAGGATAACTATTCTGTTATTTTTTTCAAAATATATATATATATATATATATATATATATATATATATATATATATATATATATATATATATATATATATATGGTTATTGTTTCCTGTAGTGAAATAAGTGAAATTGCCAATAAATAGATACTCCCTCCGTCCCATACTTACGTTTCCAAACCATTTTGGGCACAAATATTAAGGAGAGAAATTTAGCCCAAAGTGTCCTTGGTAGAGAATTACTAAAATAAGGGGGAGTGGGTGATTGGAGAGAGAACGGAAATTTTTTTTTTATTGTATTTTGAAGATAGTGAAGGGGTAATATAGGGAAATTATATGGATTCATTTAGTTTGAAAACGAGTGTGGGACAAATTTTTTAGTGGTTTGAAAACATATGAACAAAGGGAGTAGATATTGATATTTCGAACCATCAAGGTGGTCATTCAGTATTTTGTAGATTAATAAATTATACTCTATATTCAAAATTGAATCCTTAGCCTAAGATTTGGTGAGTACCAAGAGTATCCTATGTATAGAGAAACACTAGTAGACAGTAGTCCATTTCCCAATTGTCTTCGTAGTTTTTGTTTTACAAACTAGCAACAGTTTCTTCTACAATGACTTTGAGGTTAGGAAGAATTCCTTTCGCTGCTTAGAGAGAGAGATTAGCAGTCCATTTCCCAATTGTCTTTTCTTTATTGGTTTTCCGCGGTAAAAATTGGTTTGGTACAATGATATTCGGAAAATTCAGCAAGGAAATCTTCCCTAGCAATCGAGAATGAGGCCATGAGTACATCAAGGAAATCTTCCCTAGCAATCGAGAATAAGGCCATGAGTACATCAAGTATGAAATTCGATAACCTTATTTCCTGTTGTATGCTATCATACTCGAATGGCCTTTGTACCTCCACAGACAAAGAAAAAATATAACTTGGGAAAACTCGCATGCAACAACTTGGGTATCTCTTCTCGAGTCGACCTTGTTACACAACTTCATACCTATGATTCTACACCACCAAAATGGTCTAAAACAAGCAGGAAGAAGAAACAAACAGCTTGATATTCCTAACTGCTAGTATTTCTAACCACCATTTCCTGATTTCCTCAACAGTGCACGTTTACCGGCAAGGATCCTCACCAACAAGATCAATACCGACCAATCAAGATAAAATCATCATCATCGAGAACCTGAACATCTTTGTTACCAACGAAATTCTCTCGCCCAAGTTCCTTCACTATATGCACAAACTCGATCCTCTTTTCCATGGGAAGAGGCACATAAGGCAAGCGAAAAACTGGCCTCACAACCCCAAGTTGAGCTAAAGCTGTGTTTAAGCCAATTGGGTTTGGCTCCTTGAAGAGCCACTCGATTAGAGGCATAAGCTTTGAGTTAAGAGATGGGTTCTTCCCCTTAAACATGAGCTGCCTTATTAAGCCCGGAACTAAGTTACTGACAACGGATATAACTCCTGTTGCCCCATAAGACCACCTTGAGTCGTGACACTGGTCATCGTTCCCGCTCCAAACCACGATGTTGTTGTCTGTGTACTGCTTAATTCGTTCGTTACCAACGCATTCTTTCACACCAGCCAAGTTTGAGTTTTCAGCTGCAGAACAGATCACGTGAGGAGGAATGTCTTGGCCAGTTCTAGAGGGGACGTTGTATATGATAGTGGGGCCCATTGAAAGCACGCTCTCAAAGTGAGCAACCAAGCCCTCCATAGAGGTTTTGCCATAATAAGGATTGATGTGAAGAGCAGCATGCATTCCAACAGCAAACCCTTGCTCAGTAGCATGTATTGCTTCTCGTGTTGAGTTGCTGCCCGTGTTTCCTATCACTTTGATACTTCCACCAAAACAGTTGACTGTATGCCCTATAAGCATAATGTGCTCATCCCAGCTCATTAATTGGCCTTCACCAGTTGTACCACCAACAATAACACCTTCAGCACCACCATCAATTTGCATGTTCACTAGGGCATCATAAGCTTCGAGATCGAATCTTCCATCTGGCAGATACGGGGTTTTAATGGCTGTAATCAATCTTACAGCCTTTATATCATCCACATTGGTCCTGCAACCATGATAAGTAGCACATATTACAATGTATCTCGGAATCTCCAACTGTTTGAGAAAAGTTAAAACATGGGGTTTAACATGATCACTAGCTTCTCGACAAGAAATATGATGCAGCATTTTACTCAGAATCCTGCTAGAACTTACTTCTAACAAGCACCTTTTAACAAGCAACTAACGAAACCTGAGAGACCCACCCCTATGAACTGAGGGGCAACAGGGGATAACCCAGCTAACAAGAACCAGCCCAAAGGCTGGAAGATGGACCAAAGCCCACCACCATAAAAATTCCCCCACAAATATGGACAATAGGATTTGAACTCCCAGCCTCATGGTTTAGGTAAAGGAGTTCCTACCAGTGGCTACCACTAGGTTAAAGGAGTTCCTACCCTCAACCTCACAACCACATGTAGCTAAGGTACCTGCATTTATGTTATAGGTTACATAATCATATTTTTACTACCTTAACTATTAGTCCAACACTTGGCCTACTGATTTTTCCATCTTCATTTTTAAAAACACATGGTTCGGGCTTTGCCCGACTAGCCCTGAAGTTAACGGCCAGGAAAGCCTCCATAAGGGGTCTTGAACTAGGAACCTCAAGAATAGGTCTCATTTACAAGTTGGGCTACCCACGATTCTGACTTTTCCATCTAACCACAGCTCCTTGTAATCTTTTTGTACTAAAGAATCAAAATGTTTCATCAAATAACCAAGTTAATTTATTTGCAATGGTGAAAGCTGTATAGCAGAAAATATATTCACAATATTAATCTGGATTCCCAATGTTAATTTAAAGGCCACCCAGCACACCTGACTACGCCAAACAACAACAATTGTATATGCTGGCACTGTTCAAACACATAATGCTATATTTGTACCCATCCATGTCTCTACTATTCTACTTCTCTTGTTTTCCCTTTTCTATTTTCAAAGGTAATTCAGGTGGAAAAATTACTTTAGATAGCCACATCTACATTCAACTTGGTAAGCATGACAGAATAACCAGTAAATGAGAAATTCCATGTCAGTTAACAGCTTGCATGTGTCAATTCACATACTTGAACATCTAACTACATGCAGAAAACAAAAGTCTGAAATTAAATTAACCAATGGAAAAAATTGGCTGGCTAGGTATTGGTACTTGCAACGTGAAATACAGGATTACCTGTTCTTAACTTCATAACTACGCATAGGGAGATGGAAGCTGGGAATCACAGCAGCTCTTGGAGATCTCCATCTAAGATAAGTTCTGCAAGAAATGTCACAAAAGTTAGCTGATAACGAGTAACAAATTTCAAGAAGCAGATTTTATCCTCCAGAACTGCCATAAGCTCATACCATCTTAGGGAAGACAGCCTAAACTGTGGAAGTCGTAATCACACACAATAGTTGATATTTACATAGAAAAGTTGTCTTTTCAAGTTGACATATGCAGTAATTTTAGTATTTTGAGTTCTACTGCAAATAAAATTCTTAAATATTGGTAGAGCCCAGAAACATGTTTTCAAATATACAGGAATTGGTTCAACAGAAAACTTTCCTCTCCCCCTGGTTGCTGGCCCACAAAGGCCAAAAGGACAGGAAAGGGGAATATTATACAAGCTGCATCTTGCATAGACTTCCAAGCAAAAATAGGAAAGTTGAGCTAATAAGTTGCGACTTAAACTAGCCCAATTAAGAAGCTAATATAATCTAAGTGAATACTAAGGCTTAGCTTCTTTTTTATTTTAAAAAGTTTCACTTTGAGTTTCATATACTGTATACCTTCTGATTTGTTCAAAATCTATTGGCAGGGCAGGGCCTAGAATGCACATTTTCAAATAAAAGAAAGAACACATGCACTCACTGAAATGAAGTATATAACAAGATGAAAAGAGAACAAAGAATCCTCATTTTATCAAACATAATCAATATAACAAAATCTGCCAATCCAACATATTAGCACATCTCACATTTTGAAAAGCACCGATCACGCCACCAACCTTAAGTGAGGAGCATGCCACGAATCAACCCTATCCCAATTGGAACTCATCTCCAAAAGCATGCCAACAAAAACACCCCTACCGTCTCTGCCTAGTCATGCCACAAAATAAAGGTACAGAAAACAATCCTTCAAGCCTCTCCTCATTCTCCAAGATTCTGGTATCGTACTCGAAAGCTTCTCAAATCAAATTCTCTTCTCTGACACTAAACAACCTATAACTAACTTGCAACCTCATAATGAGAAATAAATAGCTAAAGAGTTACTACCCTGTCTACACAAATGTGCACTACTATATAAGGCATAGACAATGCAAAGACAAAACTTTGTTGTTAGTTTTCCCTAATGCACAAAATCAACCCAACTATAATTATCACATTTGTCCTATTCCATAATATACACAGCAGACAAACTTGCTTAGTTAGACCCCAAAAATATTGCAACAAATATCACAAGTTAGCATTTCACTTCCCACAAGTTCTTCCCTTTACCCAAATAGTTAAAACCCAACCCACATCATGCAAATTTATATGATACAATTCATTATAAAACAAAAATTATAACCCAATAATTAAATAGATAAATTCAACAAAACAATAAATAAAAAATCAAAATAATACCTATTATAATCCCGAGCAGAAGCAGGGCGAGAGAGGGTGAAGGTAGTAGATTCCTTAAGGCACAAACTGTGACTCGTAAGAGCAGTCATTGAGAAGATTATTTGAAACCCAAAAGGCTAAAACCGAGAAACTGCAAATCCCAGATGATTAATTCTTGAAAAAATCAAACAGCGTCGAATTTGACGAGTATGAAGCACAGTTAGGGTTTCGTAGTTGTCGAAATGGGAAAGCTTGAGCTGATGTATATTCCCTGACTAATGTGGAAGATTCATTCCTTAAACCCGATGAGAGAGAAGGTGTTGAGGAGAGATAGATGGAGAGAGATGGTGAGAGAGAGAAAAGTTCCTCGGAGAGTGGAGACTGGAGACTGGAGTGTGATGCCAAACCTAAAGTCTAAATTGGCCGTTGGGCCCAGAATTGAGATTTGATGGCTTGTTTCTAATGGGTTTTAGGATACCATTTACGGCTTTGATGGCCCAAACTAAACCCAATTCCGAGCCCAAATAAAGGATATATGGGCTTTCAAAAATGACCCAGTGGGCAAAAATAATGTCCTGGAACCCAAAAAATTGAAGTGTGATGTTTTCCCACGATACTCCCTCCATTCTCAAATGAAGGTTACGCTATACTACCTCTGTTCTGGCGTAATCTTCATTTGAGAACGGAGGGAGTATTATGAACACCCACATAAGTCCTGTAATGGTTACCTGAAAATGAGACCCTAAACACCGGAAACCCCTCGGTGCCACAAGGGGCCTCTTGGGTTCCTGTAAGTCACCACGCATACTAGTGGAGTTGTTCTCAGCCGACTTCCATGAGGGCCCAAAAACATGGGCAAAATGGGGTCTTGTGTAACCTCTAAAATTGAAGTGTGACAAATTTCCACAATATTGTACAGGACTCCTATGGGAGTGTATAAGGCGCCCATGACAGAAAACCGTGTCCCTAAAATCCCTTAGACCCTGTAATCACCTGAAACAAGAACCTGAATGCCGAAAATGTGGGTGGGAGGGAAGTTAGACCGCTCGCCCCTCCGAGCCACGAAGTGACCTCTTGGGTCCCTTTAAATCACCCATCATACTAGTAGAGTGACTCTCAAGCGGCGTTCTGTAAAGTCAAAAAACATGGGTTAAGTGGGCAACATGGGGTCTTCGAAGTCTAAAAATTTAAATGTAATATTTTCCTCGATATTGCACATGCACCCTGATGGAAATGTGGATGAGTTCGTGACTGGAAAAATCTGGTCCTCAAGAGCCCTCGGAGGCCCTGTACTAGTCACCCGAAACGAGACCCTGAACGCCGAAAACGTGGGTGGAAGGGGAATTAGGTCGCTCGGAACGTCCCTTCAAGCCACAAGGGGGCATTTTGGGTCCCCCTAAGTAGGGGTGAAAGTTTGGACTTCGGTTTGGATTATTGCCAAATCCAAATCCAATCCAAAATATTTTGGATTCTTAAAATTGAGTTTAAATCCAATCCGAATTAAATTTAGATTCAAACTTTTAAGTCCAAATCCAATCCGAATTAAATTTAGATTCGAACTTTTAAGTCCAAATCCAATCCGAATAGTCCAAAATTTTTAACGTGCTCAATTTTTCTAAAAACAAAATCCTACACATTTAGCCTATTTATAGTCAACCATATTTAATGGCACAAACCCATTCAACCATAATACTCCCTTCGTTCCTTAAAACTTCTACCATTTTTCTTAGAAAAATTTGTCGGAAACCACCTTTTAAAATATGACTTTTTTATACAGCCACCTTATATAATTTTTTTTTAACAAAACCACCTTATAAAATATTTCCGAATAAATCTAACCACCTTAACCTCTTTTCCGGCGAAAAATTAAACTGAAATGACCGAATTACCCTTATTTTTTTTCCATTTCTATAAATTAAATTAACCACATGCAAGACATATGAGGGTGG
>BSSO01000386.1:0-35203 GCA_030267885.1 Mesembryanthemum crystallinum
GGACGGAGGGAGTATTATACAAGGACCTATACTTTTAGGTGGTATTTTATACAAGAATCTGTATTTAAGATGTATTTTAAGTATATTCCGTTATATTTCTTAACGGCAGGTCCTTAACCCACCACAAAATAAGTTCAGGTCCTGAACCCACCAAAAGGTGAAAGTTCAGGTCCTTGAAGTGTAGTTAATTCCTATGTTTCATGCCATTACATTTTATTTGATTGCCTGCTTTGAAAAAATGGAGATTGGTTCTCCTTGTGTCTGTAAAGGTTTATGGAGATGGGGAATGTTATGAGGAGTGGAGCACAATTTGTCATATAGAAGTAAAGATGTAGTTTATGTTGTTGAATCCTTTCCTTCTTGCTTTTTTATAACCTCGTCAAATTATATGCAGGATGAATTACTGATTATATTTTTTCATGTATCAGGAGCTTTCCTGATGGATTCCCAAACCTTTTCATAAACAATGCACAAGAAATAAGAGGCCATCATGTTGCCTTTTTGGCTTCCTTCAGCTCCCCAGCAGTCATATTTGAACAGCTCTCGGTCATATTTGCTCTTCCGCGGCTGTTTGTAGCGTCCTTCACATTGGTCTTACCATTCTTTCCAACCGGGTCCTTTGAGCGAATGGAGGAGGAAGGAGATGTTGCTACAGCTTTTACAATGGCAAGGATATTGTCCAATATTCCTATATCAAGGGGTGGCCCTACTAGTGTGGTAATTTATGACATACATGCTTTGCAGGTGAGTCTCACAGTAGTTGGAAGCTGATATTGGTTTTAACCTGTCTTCTGAATTGCTTACTTTGTTGTAGTTCAGGTATAGAAGTTTTTTCGTGGTATGATTGTTGAATTTGTTTCCTTCTGACTTCTTTAAAAGAATCGTTACCGAGACACTGCTTTTTGAAAATATGAAAGGGAGTGTAATGAGAAAAAACAAAATATAAATCTGCTTCTTCCTCTAATGTTAGTATAGTTATTTGGTGATATTGATATACTGCTGAAAGGGAAAAAGGAGATCACAGATCTCAATTTAAATTCAGCTTTTGATCTATGGTATATTGTTTCTAACTGTGTGGATTTTCGAGCAAATCTTATAAAAGATAAGTAATGAAAAGAGCGAGAATTCTGAAAAAGCACAGAAGAGATTGTTAGATTTCAGTTTGGACGGTTGAGGTTATTGAGAACAGGGAGTACGTAGGTACGTATGAGAGAGAGAGAGAGAGAGAGGGTAGATAGACTTTTCAATAATCTTGATTGTGGTAACAGGCAGGAAATAGTAGTAGCATCGGTTTAGCCCCACAAGTTGATTTCATTTTTTCAATTGGAAGCGAAAACTTGAAATCTGTAACAATCCTGAACACGTCCTTTTGTAACTCATATGTTGTTATGAGTATAGCTTCATTCAAATAGCTAGTTGTTAGAAGGACAAGATGCTTGGTATTATTAATGTGAAACTTTTCAACAAGTATTGAGAACGGCTGAATTATTTCTGCTCTCGGTTGTTGATAATGACCTCCTTTTCATGTATTTGACATTTACTGGTGATCTTTTGTAGGAAAGATTTTACTTCAGTGACCATGTCCTGCCTTTGTTTGAAACTGGGATCCCTCTGCTGAAGCAGCGTCTTCATCAGCTTCCCGATGCTGAAAAGGTTAATCTGACCTCACTAATATTTACGTTGATACAATTGTGCTGTTGTTCCCTTATGCGTATTCTGGCTTCATTTCCTACAAAGTAGTCATAAAAGAAGTCCTGTTATCATTACTGCCAAGCCTGTCTCAAATCACTCTCAGTGGTCCCTGATTCCCCAATATTCNTCTTTTGATGAAAGGGTTCCCCTATTTTCTTGCAGATAGTAGTTGCTTTTCCAGATGATGGAGCATGGAAGCGATTCCACAAGCAGCTGGATCATTTTCCTACCGTATGTGTACTTTTGTTATTCTTTAATTTTCTATCTATAACAATGAGAAAGTTTTACCCGCACTTAGTGTATGTTAAATGACTTTAAACGTGTGAAAACTGATATAAAAAGCCTAAAAGATGTTCAAAACCTTATCATTAACATCAGAGCCCAATATCAATCAATCAGGTTTTAATGCGAGTTATTACCTGGTGCTCTCTACATGATTGAGTGCAATAGGTGCAGGCAGCACGTAGACATGAATAATTGGCCATTTTTTATATTGTTTTTCAGTGTTTTATCTACAGCTTATATAATAATGTTATATTGTTATTGCTATATTTGGAAGTGGTAAGACTATGTACATTTGACTCCTTCTGACCCCACCGTAGGCAAGAGCCTTGAGAGAGAAACTAGGTCAATGGTATTGTATATTATAGCAGGTAACTGCCTAAAAGTAATTTGTGTTTACTTAGTATGAGCTTGAAATTGTTTTGCCCATCTTTTACTTGTATATTCTCTAGAAACCACTTCTCTATCTCATGCCTTTTTTCACGACATTGAAAAGTTAGAAGGTTGGACACAACCTTTCTTAATTCATCTTTTATCGAACACCAGGTGGTTTGTGCAAAGGTTCGTGAAGGTGATAAAAGGATAGTCAGACTTAAGGAGGGTAACCCTGCTGGTTGTCATGTTGTCATTGTTGATGATTTAGTACAATCTGGTGGCACACTAATTGAATGTCAGGTAATTTTATTTTATTTTTAATTTATCTGGATAGAGTTCCGTTTTCTATACTAGATAATTTGGTCTTATTTATTTATTTATTTATTTGTGAGCACATATATTATAGCCAACTTTCTGTTTGCCAATGGACATGTATTATCCTACATACTTGATCAGGAGAAAGTGCCTAAATTCCCTTAATATTTATGTATTTTGCTCATGATCATTTGAACTTACCTGCCTTGTATTATCCTGGTACCTTTTCACTTGTTGGTATTCAGGTAGTCTGGAGTGTAGCATGTGATTATTTATTTATTTATTTTGGTGGATTTGAAGCTTCAAGCAAGATCAAATTACTTCGAGTTCATGAGAATATTCATTTTTACAACTTATGCTTTGTTCATTTGAACTGCATGGAGCTGAGTTAAAATGAATGAATGCATAGCAATACGTGAGAAAATTTGTAAGTTGCTTGAGTTATTTGCTGGAAGCAGTCTTCCATCATATCTTCTATAATTCCTAGCTCTTCATGTATGATATATCATGGCTGCCCAAGCTGCAACATAATTCGGCTTTCTCAAACCAGCTTGCTTGATTCTTTTTACACCCCTGATATCCCCTTCATATGTTTAGGGGTTCAATCCCACTGTAGCCAGGTCTTGATCATCTTAATCAGCTCCTGCACCCATTCACATTGAAAGCATAAATGTAGACATGTTTCTTCTTTACCTGCAGAGGCAACACTCTATATTCTGAAGATTTACACCAAACTTCCTCAATCACAGAAACATGAATTTGTGATTCATACTCTTTTGATGTTATTAGTTAGATATTAATTGATTATGCTATGATAGGATGTTGCAAGCTGAAAAACAGTTGTTCCTATAATCCTTGGTTTTTCAACTGCTTCCTTACCATTACCAGTGTGATGTTGTAGCCATTTGATGTGATACATATTAAGGTTTCCTGTTTCTTTAATTTTATTTCAAATTTGCAGAAAGTATTAACTGCGCATGGGGCAGCGAAGGTTAGCGCCTATGTCACCCATGGTGTATTTCCAAAGCATTCATATGAGCGTTTTGCTCACAAAGATGATGGTAACTTCTCTCTGATAATTGTTGATAATCTCTCTCATATATCAAAAAAACAGCCTTGTTTTAGCAACTATGATAAGCTTTCCCTATATCTTTTTGAATGCCCAGGTTCAGAGAAGGCCTTTACTCACTTTTGGATTACAGACTCGTGCCCTCTTACTGTAAAGGCTATTGCAAATAGGGCACCCTTTGAAGTTTTGAGTCTTGCAGGCTCGATTGCTGATGCGCTTCAAATATAAATGAGAGCGAGTGTTTATGCCCAAAATGTTATTGGAAGGAATAGGATCTTCAGGTTCACAACTGAAATAATGGTTGCATCACAATTTTATGAGGCAAAGGTTCCGCTCCCGGAGCTCAATTTCACTTTCAATGTAATGGAGTCCTGGCTTCTTTAGATTAGTTAATGTGAGAAGACCGACCCACCGCCATGTAAAAGGGGAGGATGTAGTAATGTATCCCAGCAGCTGGAAACAAGATTGATTAATATGTCGTTGTAACATTTCACTATGATATTATTGAATGAGATGTTAGAGTTATCCCTTCGCTTACGTTGCAGACTCGTCACATTTACAGGTTACAAGATATTGTAGATGCCTGTGGTGATTCTCCGGTACAGTAGTTGAAGATTTTCTGCCACCAGCTCCATTACTTGAAGTTCCATTTGAATGCATCTACAGATTTATGTTCATGTGTATTTCCCTCTTTTAGAATAACGACTAAATCTGTATGTAATCTTTAGTATAAATCTTAGAGGCAATAATAAAAGGGGATTGCTTAATGTAATCAAGAAAATACTTGACATAATCAAAATCTCTTACTCTACCCTCCCCAAATCCACTCTACTCCTTGTCTCTGTTTCTCCTTCCTCTCTCCAGAATAAGAATTTAGTTCATCAACAAAATTTTGAGATTCAAATCTATATAATTAGTTTAAAACACAACGATTCAACCAGAGCCCGACATGTCAGCAAGCCATGTCAGCACTTGATATTGCCACATAAACGTTGACGTGTCACATTCATTGCCATATAAGCACCACAGTCATCTTCTCAATTTTAAAAATAATAAAAATCATAGCTAAGAATATTCAAACTCCAAACCTTTGGGTTTTAATGCTAACTCTTTACCAACTACTCCAATATTCATATGTGCTATTTTTATATGAACTATTTATGATATGACATTAAATATCTTTATTTAACTCATTTTGATTCAATTTTTAATAATATTATATCAAAGAACTTTATTTCAAAGTAAAATAAATGAAGACCTATCAAATTCACTTGGTAAGCAATTGCAGTTTTAACAGAAAAATAGCTCACCCAGTTTTTTTTTTTCCTAAAAGGACATCTATGTTTATAAGTTAACCAAATAGTAAAGTAGATTATCAATTCTAATAAAAAATTAACCAATTCTAATAAGCAAAAAATCCACTTCCAAATAGGCATGTTTTTTTGGTTCCACTCAAGCCTAATTAGATAAGATTGTAAACGTGAGTAAAATTTCATTTCCAACGCATGCATTATGTGTTGCAAAATTTCACATTAAAGCGAATAAACACATAAAATTTCAAGAAAAAAAACATGTTATACAAATGAACTCATAAACAAAGAAAGAAAAAGAAAAATGTGATAATGATATTATAACAATCAATTTATCACAATTCTACTCCGTGCATTGCACGGGGTAACAAACTAGTTGAATTTTAATTTGTTTTGAAGAACCCATTTTTCTCTTCTATAAAGTAGATCTGCACAATAATTGAAGGCTGGGTTGAGGTGGCGAAGGGCTAGTTGGGGGTTGGACTGCGTGGGCCGGGCTGGGTTGGTGTCGGGGTAGGTTGCGTGGCTTGGCTGGGTTGGTTTCAGTTAAGCAGTTTCGTAACGAAATGAGAGAGTGGAATTTTATGCTATGACATGTAATGGGAGGCCAAAATCAATTAATTGCAAGTCTTTGGAATATCATCATCAACGGAATCCATCACTCAACAATTACTTAAATGCTATAAATGCACTTTCAATGTGGAATTTATTCCATCAGGCTAGGGTTTTTCTCCCTATTAAATTTATTAATTTATGATGATTTACAAAGTTCTCACATGAAGTTTGGATGGTTAATGGATACTCGGTGTATCTTCGTCTTTGGGAGGCAGGTTTTATACCCTCAAACACAAAATTTACTCTGATTACTACATTGATTACTCTTATGTTCCCAAACTCCCTGCGAAATTCTACAATAAATTTATGTTCGAGAAACTCGGCAATGTTGTGGATTGATTTTTAAGAAATAAACATCAAAACTCTTCAAGGTGGTTCAACTTGTTTTGCTAAGCTCTGAGTCCAACTCAACCTAACCAACACAAGAATCATCAACGTTTGAATTGGGAACTTTAATCAAGAAATTGACTTTCCTAATTTTCCTTTCTTTTGCTCCAGCTGTAATAAATTGGGGCACCTGATCAAAAATTGCAAAATTAATTTTATAGCAAGGAATGACAAGCTATTGAGCAAAATTTTATGTATTTTTTTGTACCTCTTAATAGTTATTTTTACTGGAATAATTATATTATTTTTATACTTTTATCTATTTTGCAGTAATAATGTTTGCAGTTAGAAGTACAACATGACAAGTTGGAAGTTTGTACAATATCTTGGAGTTGCAAGGCAAAGTTTACATGATGCCATCCGTGAAGAATTAATAGGCGTGGTGCAATGGACATTGCACAACTCAACCTAATTAGTGGGCTTAATATACAATAGGTTGACTTATGATTATCAAGGAAGGTAATAACAAGTACGGGAGATAAAGCCCATTATAGGTTAGACAATATTTTGTTTGTCATGGCAATGTCGGTTGCACGGCTGTGTGACCTCTGAGGGCTAGACGTCAACACATATAAAGCAAGAGCTAGTTCCACCAAAACGAGTAATTAATTAGATGTAGTTTTAGTTTAGATTTTAGTTTGTTTTAGGGTTAGGTTTATGTCAGTCCCTAGTTAACTTTTGTCAAGTTTTAAACTTTCATTAGTTAAATTTTTGGCTTCCGTTCTTGTTTGTTTGGTTAATAACAAGTTCAAGTTGTTACTTTTGTACTTTCAAGTAGTACTTCTTTACTTTTATGTGATTTCTTTGTGGCCCTTAGTTAATTCGTTCGTCTTGTTTTATTTTTACACAACAAGTTTCTTGTTAGTGATTTATTCAATTGTTCTTCTTTTTGTTTAATTTGTGCTAATTTGTAAGCTCATGCTAATTTGTAAGCTCATCCTCGTAGGATTGACCTGTATTTATCGGTACTAACTACAACTACGTCGTGCACTTGCGATTATTACTTTTTGTTCAACACAAGCCAATGTAATGTTAATGATGATGTATGGACTACAGTCTGTGGAAGATGAAAGAACAAATCATATGATTTCTTTACTCTGTAAGCAAGGACGAAGCCAAGATTATACCATGAGGAGGGCCATACTATTTTCAAATTGGAATGAAATGACAAATAAAAAGACAAATAAACTATTTTGTGCGTTGCATATGTGTTGCACTTGCAGTATTTGTGCAATATATGTAACAAAATTTATAACAGTACATACATGAGAAATAATTTCTATCATATAATATATAGATTATATAAATTGATAGGGACCATGGCCCCCTTGGGCCCTAACGTAACTCCATCCCTGTCTGCAAGAGTCAAATAAAGCATGCAATTTGTCAGCGCCCCCTATCATCTTTCTTAGAGGGAGAAAATAACTAGAGTAAAAGGTTGATTAAAGTGAGATAGAAATAAAGTCTTTTCTATTGCGGATATGGATGGTGTGACATGTTCTCAACCTGAGGAGATTATTGAAGCTTTCATGAGATATTACAAAGGATTGCTGGGTGTTCCTCTTGATAACAGAGATCATGTGCAGAGTGAGATACTCAAACAGGGTCCCATGGTTACTCAAGAGCAAAGAATGATGCTGTGCCAACCTTTTAATGGCAGGGATGTTCACTACAAGAAAAAATCGGGCCACGAAATTTTTTGTAGCCCAAACCTTTGGGCCACAAAATACGTTTCGTCATGAGTTCGTGGCCCAGTCTCGAAGCCCATAGTTTGGGCGCGAATGCAAATTTCGTGGCCCAAAACACATGGTTTGGGCCACAAATTATTTACATTGGGCAACGAAATTATTTGTGGGCAATTTGTGTTTTGGGCTACGAAATTCATTTGTGGCCCAAAAGTTCATTTTGCACCACAAATTTTGCATCATGGGCCACAAATTCAGTCATGACACTTTTTTTTTTTGGGCAACGAAAATTCCTAATTTTGTGGCCCATTTACTTGCTTCTATATACCTAAATATATCCTTGATTGGCATTGTTTATGGTTTAACTTGTGCATTCTCCACCAAACATCTGATCTTTCAAACCTATTTTCAATGTCATATATCGTCAAACTTAATAAATCCTGCTACATATCCATACTCCCATAATCGTATACAACCAAAATGCCATAAGGCCCATGATTATTCTTGTATTAGGAACTAACACTTGAGTTTCAAAGTTTTGACAAAACATGAGCAAATTTTCTATCCATCAAGGGCTCAAGATATGCATGGTCTTCTCCATTTGTCCATCTTGCATGATGTTCTTGATTTGATCACCTGAACATAGAACATAACCAATGTTACTGTAGAGGAAAAAACCATAGCATCTTGGAATAATATCGACATGTGGATGACCAGCAGCCAGCAATTAGCCAAAAAACGGATACAAACCAGTTCAGACCATAGCCAATATGTGCCAAGAATTAAGTTTGGGACTAAATAAATAGACTAATAGATAGTTATATGTATAGACTAACAGAAAGTTATATGTATGTGCATTGCTCAGGCTTTTCTTCTGTATTGTCTACTGTGGTCTCAACTAAATATCAGCAAGCACTAAAAGTACACCAACTTTTCTATTTCTACTTTCATGTTCAATTCCATACCTTCTTGTATTCTGCTCCCTATTCAACCAATAATCAACAGCAACAAGGTTTGGATCAATAGCAGCACAAAACAGGATGTCCCCAGATAAGAAGACAGATTTTGCATTAGCTAATGTAATGCACCCTGTTGTGCTGCATCAGAGCATGGATACCTCTACAATAATACAAATAAATCTCTCTCTTTCTTTGTCTCTTTTTATTTCTTATGTCAACAGACTTTTATAGCTTCCATTAGCTCACATTCAAGGGGTTTCGACATTAACGACTTCCCTTTTTGACCGAACATTTCTTGACTCCCATTAAGAGGAGATTTGAGCTAAGGGAGGCCTATATGTACATGTAAGGATGGACAATATGTGGCACATCGCGGCACGATATTGACACAATTTGAAATGGGCACGGACAAGATCTCTTACCAGCCCAACACGTGGCACGAAGGGGTGTGGTGTGGCTTATGGATCATGTTTAAAATTCAATGCCTAAGCAATAGTAGACACTGCATAGCCATCTCCCACACATACATATAACTTTCTGTTAGTCTATTTATTTAGTCCAAACAAGATTGCTCAAAAGATTTTGGCAAGGAGCTTTCCAAACTATTGGAACTACTCCATTACCAAGGCTGATTCCTCTCCTCATAATGTCATATTTGGGCCTTCTGAATGCCAAAGTGCTATAAAATCTTAAAGATGGAAACAATAGAAACTTGTTCATGAATTGTGAAGGCGGGGAGAAAGGAGGTGTACCAGCTTGTAGGAAAACTTTACTGAGGAAATTGCACAAAAAACCGCTTTTAGGGTGTGACTCCAGTGACATTGCACGCAATAAAAAAAGAAAACAAAAAAGAGGAAGAAGGGGAAAGAAAGTCAGATTACACAGAGTTGGACATAAACATACCTGGTACGTAGTAGTAGTAAAAATTCCTCTCTCATCTTGCGCTCCCTTTCCAATGCTGCTTGCTCCATACGCACCATGTTCAGTCGTAGCTCATCATTAGAAGACTTGAGTTCTTCAATCACCCCATTAAGCATGGCTTCCCGTTCCACTGAAGCTTGTTGACTCTACTGAAGCTCATGAATTTGAGTTGTAAGTTGCTCTCTCATAGCAGTAGACTCCCCACTTTTATCCTTTTTGGGTGGCATGGATCCAGGTCCAAGTACCCTAATATACCCCGACCTTGTCTTCAAGACATCTATGTAGGCTTCTTGAATAGTAAGGTTGTCTTCCCCATGCTTTTCAACTTGATCAAAATGAAGCTTCTTTAGTGCATTATAATTCACTTCAGCATCGGGATCCCAACGTCCATCTTTGTGCCTGATTATCAAGAAACACAACATTTGGAGGGATTATTGGATTTGATAAAATAAAACAGTAGCATTAACAAAACAACAAGAAGCTGCAAAATAGAATAAAAACAAGCTTGTAATCAATTTGGTAGTGAGCAAAGGGTTCAGTGATATGGATTATGATTCGATGTGGATTCTGCCATTGGTTACTCTAGGTTTGTAAGCATGTAACCAACCTCGCCTCTAACTAGTCAAGATTACGCTTATCTAACATGAATACCAAAATCCCAAGTAATGTAACAAATAGCTCACTTCTGATTTCAATACGTTGGTAATAATGCACACTTCTGCATCTGTACTTCAATAAAAGCCTGCACTTGCAATATTGCCCTCCCCCTCCCCCCAAAGGAACCCCAGAGAAAAGAAATATCCTTACCTTTACTGTAGTCCCTTTGTGAATATCATGTTATCTGAGTTTCTAAGCTACTAGCCTACTACTAAAAGAGAACTCAGAAGTATTGTCCCACTTGATAAAGACACTTGCCAGTTATTTCTACTTCATTCAACCCACCCAAAAGAAGTTTACCAAGTAGCATGGAATAAGAGCATACCTTGTGACCTTTTCATATAACCTGACATACACAGGCTCTTCCTCTTCTTCAAAAAGAGGCTCAACTACCCCTTCTCCATCATCAGTAGAATTTTGTGTTTCAGCTGGCGTTGGACGTGGAACATTTAGCTATCAAAAATAAATGCAATAAATTAGTTCAAATGCAAAAGTGCAAACTACATAGAGAAAAAAATGTGTATAATTATGTACCATTTCATGAAGATATCTAGCAGTAGACTTTGCGCCATTTGCTGTATTTATAGTCTGTTTCAGCCGATTTTCCCTATATTTGCGACTAATGCTCTGCATTTTCAATAACCAAAAGCAGGCAAAAAGTTGAGTCCAATCTCCATTGCAATGAGCTTGAGAGAAATTAGAACGAGATAGAAAGGGAAAATGGATCGAGTATCATGCTCTCTTCAATAGAGGAAGAGTACAGGGAGCACTATATAAAGACTATAATAGTTCAAGAAAGCAAAACAAAACGTAACAAACATTCAACAGAATGTAACAAATAGAAAATGTATCAAATAAGGATTAACATAATATGGTTCAAAACTTATAGTTCTTGGCCATTTTTATGAAGAAACCTAGTAAATTTTTGCATATAATCAAACTGGTACAGGAAAACTTCAATAACATCAAACACATCTGAGTCTAGATTAGTTGAAGAAGTACCTGGTTCTTTTCTTTCAACCAATGATCAACCAGCCAATTGCACTTCTCGCGCTCCACCCCATGAGGTAAATTTGCTCTTGATTGTTCTCTCGAGGTGCAAACAAAGTATCTTTCCTTGAGCCTATAACGCCACCCTCTATAAAATGTAGAGCACTGAAAGTGTAAAGCTGCATCAATAGGCTCCCCACAAAGGGTCTCTGGTAAGGTAAATTTCCCCTGCCAAGAACAAAAAACTTCAGGTTGTGGCAAGGTTAAAATCATTCCGAATCTTCTTGATGAATCTCAGAAGAGTGCTGCTCTGGCTGCTGGAGTTGGTGTGAAGAAGAGAGGATTGCCATTTTGCTGCACTCAAAATAATGTTAAATAATAGAGCAAAAACTGAATATAACAAAGATTGATAGCAAACAAAAGTCATAAGTGGAAAACCCTTACTAGAGCATGAGATATAAACATAAATATTAAGATGAACAAGCATAGGTATCACATGTTACACACACATTTCAGTTTGACAAAAATCATAGTATAACAAAGTTTGGCAACAAACAAAAATTTTGACGGCAAATCAGTTTATTCCACTATGGTTCATCCAACTACGATCTTTATTCATTTTTCTAACAACAACAAAAACTAATTATGAGAAAGCTATTTGCATTAAATAGTAAGAGAATTAGAGTACAAAAACAAATAGCACTTTCAAATATAAAACAATTAAAAAAAAAAAAAAGCTGCAGGTTTGTACCACCTAATTGCAGTATGCATACAAACATAGAAGTATAGTGCTTCCACTCTTTATCGTTTGGTCTGCTAATGGTCAATTATTTGGCTCATTGATTTGTTATTGGTTTCCACTTACCCTTGCTAAAACAACTCACTCGTTGCTTCAATGCATGTTCTGGTGCTAGCATGACCCACTTATGCCAATTAAAGCTGCATATCCTTCAATTATTTATGGTATTTCTATCTAATCCTATATGCTTGATTGGGAAAATAACAAGAAGCACATATCATACACTTGTGAGAAATTGCACAAGTATTTTGTATTGCACTATGACCCAAAAATTGTATTCCCCCCTACTGATAGTTGTCAGTCTAGATAAGTTAAAATGCAGTCTTGCCCTAACAAGCTGAGAAGCTCATTCCAAAAGAACTTTAGTGATAAGTGGGAAATGAGAATCAGTTTAGCAACAATTCTACACCTATTAACGACAATAGCAAAGGCAAACTAAAAGAATGCAAATAGCACTTTACTTGCCAATTTTCTTTCCAGATCACAAATACAAAAAGCTTTTCCTGCCTACCATTAACCAGAATGCACATGTTGAAGGCTGCAAAGTAGCTTGTTCGCAATCACTCTATCAAACTTATCAGATTGCATATCCATTCAAGTTCCTTAATCTTCTTAATATATTCTTGTACAACTTTGAAATACTGTAGTAACCTTATGTATCATATGCTGTGACTATATGTGAGCTACCAAATACTCAGAATGATAATAGACAACTATAAGACTTGAGATAGGGCATCACTACAAACAGGCAGAGCGAGAAAATCACATGCAAAACAGAAGTATACCCAGCAATATTCAAAACATCTATATGCATCAGGTACTCTGCTCTTAAGTTCAACACCATTACTCAAAAGCATAATCAAATGAATAATATACATCACTATCCCAGGCCAACAACAATTTCAGTGTATTTATATGACTATAATTAGTAAATTTGACATACTTTGACTCAATTTAATGCAAAATAAGCATGAACAGAAATCATAAAAGAATAATAGAGAGGAAGAGAGTGAGTGAGAGAACGAGAGGATACCTTAACTGGAAGAGATTTAACACTTATATCAAAATTAGTTGCATGGATACAACAACCACCTATCAGTAAACTTCACCTACTATCATGAGCAATTACCAGTTATCAAGAAATTTCAAAGCAGTCTTCACTATGAACGAATCAAATAAACAGAAAACAAAATAAATAAAAAATAAAATAAAATCAATCACCACCATGCATTATGATTAGACAGAGAAAGATGACTACCTGGATGTCACAATCTCCTTAGGGAAAAGAAGATCGAGTTAAGAACTGAACTCACAAACACCAACGAATTGAAATCACAAACACCAAGGAATTGAATTTCAATAGCAACAAGCTGAAATTGAACAACAACGAACTGAAATAAACAACAATTCGAGATGAAATTCGCCAAAAACTGATGAAGATTTGAATTAATAAATCATACGGCTACCCAAGATCAACGTCATTTTCCATCATCACTGAGTTTCAAAATTTGCAGATGAAAATATGAGAGATGATTCAATTTAGGGGAAAATCTAAGAGCTATTTAGTAAATTTCAATAGCTAGAGACAGTGAAATTGAGAGATTGGGAGAGAGAGCAGACCTTCATTGAGAAATTTAGGGTAAAATTGAGAAGTATCGCTCGAAGGAGAGAGAGTGTTCAAAGTGAGAGAGAGAGTGTTCAAAGCCGAGTGAAATTTGGGACGAAGATATGTGTGACTAGTTGAGCGCCTTTTTAGTAGTATTGACAAGGGCTACAAACTACAATTATTGTCGCCCAAACATACCACTTGGGCTATGGAACAAAATTTTGTCGCCCAAAACTGACCTTTTGGGCTATGTAACACGCGTTTGTCGCCCAAAGTATATCATTAGGCTATAAAGATAACATTTTGTTGCCCAAACTAATTTTGGACCACATACAACAATCAATTTCATCGCTCTAAAGCTAACAAACAGCCACAAATTTCGATTTTGTAGCCCAAACTTAAATGATTCGTGGCCCAAAACTATTTTTCTTGTAGTGGTTAAAGAAGCAATCTGGTCAATTGAGAATGACAAATCCCCAGGGCCTGATGGCTTTGGAAGTCAGTTCTTCAAGGTGTGTTCGAATATAGTAGCTCAGGATGTTATCTCTGCAACACTAGAGTTTTTCATCACTGGGAAACTCATGAAGGCTTGGAATGCAACTACTATAACATCAGTTCCAAAAAAGAGCCAGCCAGCAACTGTGTTGGACTTCAGACCAATCTCATGCTGCAATACAATTTACAAAACAATCTCAAAACTGATTTGCTCCAAATTGAGTAAGGTACTACCTGATCTCATTTCTCAATCACAATGTGCTTTTGTTTCTGGTCATACTATAGTGCATAATGTGCTTATTTGTCAAAACTTGGTTAGATTATATAACAGAGCTAATGTCAGTCCCAGTTGTCTTGCAAAGATAGATCTAGACAAAGCATATGATTCTGTTGATTGGCAATTTATTGTGGAGATGTTACATGGGTTGAATTTTCCAAGTCAATTTATTCAATGGGTCAGGGTCTGCATATCTACTCCAAGCTTCTCATTATATATAAATGGTGCACTCCATGGGCAATTCCAAGGTAGAAGAGGTCTCAGGCAGGGTGACCCACTATCCCCTCTTCTATTTGTGTTGGGTATGGAATATCTATCCAGGTTGTTGAAGTATGTTGCAAATATGCTAGGGTTCCATTTCCACCCAAAATGTGCAAGCCTCAAGTTGAATCATCTCTTCTTTGCAGATGACATCCTGTTATTCTGCAAAGGAGAGTATAACTCATTCATGTTACTGCTAAGAGGGCTCACCACCTTCACTAACTCCTCTGGGTTAAAAGCTAGTGCATCAAAATCATCATTATATATAACAAAGGTGATTGCAGACATAGTGGACTCAATGAAGCAAATATCTGGGTTCACAGTTGGTTCTCTCCCATTCAAATATCTTGGGGTTCCTATATCCACTAAGAAACTGTCAACAATGGATTGGCATTGTTTAATTGATAAGATTTGCTGCAGATTGAAGTCTTGGGGTACCAGAAATCTCTCTTATGCTGGCAGAACACAATTGATCAATTCAGTTCTATTGCACTTCCACTCATATTGGGCTTCAATGTTCATTATACCTAAGAAAATTATGAAGGAAATTGTGAGTATATGCATAAATTTCTTGTGGGATGGGAAACCTATATCCAACAGAGTCCCTCTTGTTTCATGGGATCTCATTTGCAGACCCAAGAATGCAGGGGGGGTCTAGGAATGAAAGATGTGTACATATGGAATGAAGCAATGCTGGGGAAGTACACATGGCATATTGCACAAAAATCTGATACCTTAATGGATTAGGTGGGTTAACCATGTATACGTGAAGGGGAGGAATTTGTGGTAGGGGTGTTCAAAAAAACCGTAATTGAATGTTTGACATTTGTAAGTTGTTCTAAAATTGGAATTATAGTGCATTTGATATTTAATTTTGTTGGTACATTTGAAAATATTAGTTAAGTGTTTTAAAAATAATAGAAAAACTAAGCTAATTTTAGATTAATCAATGTATATTAATAGCAAAAATAAAACGAAAATGGATTTAGGTTAACTGGGTAACCGAACCGAAAAATTGGTTAACCGATGGATAGGTTAACCGGTATTTTCGGTTAGGTTATGGTTCTCTAATTGGTGGCAATATCAACCTCCAGCTGATGCCTGTTGGAGCTGGAAGAAGATATGTTCTATAAAGAACAAGTTTGCACCTGCATATGCAAATGATAAATGGAGCCCTGACCCAAGTGGATACTCTGTGGCTGCTGGGTATAAATGGAGAATGGGAACATTTGGAAAATTCCCATTACACAGGGTGATATGGAACAAATTCAATCAACCTAAGCATAGCTTTATATGGATTACAAACCAGGGAGAAATTAGCTGCTATTGGATTTATTCAGTCAAAGCTCTGCCCTATTTGTGAGAAGGAGATAGAAACACATATGCACCTGTTCTTTAACTGTGAATATAACAGAAATGTATTCAACTGATAAAAGATTGGGTAGGATGGAAGAAAACAACAAATGAGATCAGGAAATGGGTCAGCAAACATTCATCCAGCAGCAGATTCAGAAGGCAAATACAAGTAGCAATCCTCAATGCTTGTGTTTACATGATATGAAAGAGTAGGAATGAGGCTCTATGGAATCACAAAGTGATTTCACCAGCAGCTGTGCTCAAGATGGTAAAGGCTGAAGGTAAAGTTAAAATGGGCTCTTAAATATCTCAAAAGATCCAACAAGCTGACTGGAGATGGTTTGAGTCATTATTTGCATAGTTAGTAACTGGTTAATTAATGTAATAAGCTGAGTGCTGCAAATGAAGTGTTTTCATTCTAGTACCCTTCCTAGAAGGTGCCTAGTGTGAAAATCTGATGCCTATGCACAACGCAACTTAGTTATTTGAGGAGTGATGTAATCATTGCATATGTAAAACTTTGAGTTCCTGTTGGTTAATGAAAATTTTCATTTACCAATTAAAAAGGTTGATTAAGCAGTAAAGGAGTTCCCTCTTGGATATTTATAGGTATCAGTTTGACTAGAGCCCTCTAATGGACCTAAGCCCACTCTGACTAAGCCTACTCATCCTAACTCAAACTCTAAATCCAATTTGATAGGGTTTTCCAACCCACTTCGCTAAAAGAATGATTATAATTAATAATCGAATTATAAAATGATTTAATTTTTCTAAATCTCTCAAATAGACGATATAATTCTCAAATATTTTAGAGACTAATTATGAGAATTCAATACTTATTATTATATCTCAATAATCTCAATAAATCGAATAATTAATAAACCCTTAACTACGACTTCTGTATAATCGAACGATAATTATTTCAAATAATATTTCGAAATAATAATAAATAATTTTGAATATTTGAGGTATCAAATCTCACCGTTAAAAGTTTCGTTTAAAAATAAATTTTTCCCTTAAAACTTAGATAACTCAGTACCTTTAGTAAATAGCTCGTGGTACTTCTTGTGCATGAGATCTTTTACTTCCCGTGTGGCTTCTCTACCCCATGGTGAGACCAAAGGACCTTAACAGGGTGCTCCTTATAAAGGAGGTAATCGTCAAACTCGATCTCGACAGATCTGGTACATATCGATGAAGTTGTGAGCTGTGATATACGATGTGCACATTTTCCAGCTCAGTGGGAAGTGCTATTCAATAAGCAACTTCACCAATCATTTCCATAATCTCATACAGTCCAATGTACTTAAGGCTTAACTTTCCCTTCTTCCTGAACCTCATAACTCCTCACCCAATTTTGTAAATGCATTGGTTCAAGAATAGTCCATCTCTTACATAATAAGTAATATCAACTCCAAATCACCCACAAAAGATATGTTAAATATCTTGTTATGTGAGAGAAGGCACTATTGGTCTGGTTCCATATAATAAATTCTCGAAAGATGTATCTGGTTGTAATAATAGGATTTTTCTGTAGGGAACCACTCTATATATAGGTGTTTTTGTGAACTCCCTCTTTTAAAAAGTTTATGGTGGGGAACCACCTTATAAAAAACTTCCGCCCTGAGAGTCCCACCTTATCTAAGATTACGGTCAAAAAAATTGTGTTTCTTTCCGTTTTACCCTCATGCGCAAGTCATGTATCCTTTAATTATGTTTAGAGGGGGAGTCTGAGGTTGATTATGACCATGGGGAAGATGATAGTGATGACGAATATGATGAAGATTCTGATGGTGGGCCAAAAAGAGAGGGGGAATCAAGTAAAGACTAAGGGTAAAACGGAGAGAAATATAATTTTTTTTACCGGAATCTTGTGTAAGGTGGGACTCTCAGGGCGAAAGTTTTCTATAAGGTGATTTACTGATTTCCCACCATAAGCTTTTTATAAGGGGGATTTCACAAAAACACCTATATATAAGGTGGTTCCCTGTAAAAAAATCCTTAATTAAAAATTATTTATCTTGCGTAGCAACTCTCAAAAAGTGAACACAATTGGGCCAAACATTTTAACCAAGCCATGAGGGCACCACAGCACAAAACAAAACAAAAAGCCCATAAGCCCATATAAGGAAAGAAAACAAAATCGCCGACCTAACAAAATCAAACAAGAATAAATATCGGACTCATTACGCGTTCTTTCCAGAATATCCTCATCTTTTTAAAACTTGCTTTTGGGGATAGGAACGAACGATTTCTTCGTCGACGACTTTTCCTCTTTGGCGATTTCAATTTCGGCGGCTCTCGTTCCTTCGATTTTCTCTCTTCTCATCCAACGATTTACTTCCGGTAAGATCTTTCAGTAATCTGATCAACAACTGGGAGACTTTTGTTTCATCGATTGAGATTTGTTTGATCTGAAATTTGTGTGGGTTTGGGTGGATTTTTACCGATTGTTTTCCTCGATCTGATTGTGATAAGTATAGATTTTGAATTCTTGTTGTCTGTAATACTTGGATCTGATATCTGGGGTTGTTTTGAGGAGAAAAAAAAAGGAATTGACGGTTCTGGATTTTTAGGGTTAGGGTTTCGTAATCTGTTCAATTTGTGTTAATTGTTATTGATTGAGAGGTTTTTTGCTTGTGGTTGTGGTTGTTTTGTTGCTGTCGGTTGTATTATGGCGGCAGGCAAGGTTAATGTTTTGAGGCGTGGGGATGTCTCTTGTTTCTCTCGAGAGGATTTTAGGGTTAAGGATGGTTTGGGCTTTGAGGATGTGGTTGAGAGGAGGTCAGGAGGAAAGGGGGTCTTGGACGGTCCGTGGCGAGCTAGGGATTATGAAGGCGATGACGATGATGATGGTGTTGTGCTTTCTCCTCCGGAGAAGAGGAGGAAAGTCTCTTCTAATTTGTCGGATGTGCGGGAGACGGACGCCAGCTTTTTGTTGACTCAAGATAGATACTTTTCTGATGATAAGGAACCAGGACAGCTTGATGAGGACGATTTCAGTCGTGCACCCAATATTTCGACGTCTAGGTGGGCATGTGATGATTCAGATGACGATTGTCATGAAGAGAAGGGAGGTGTGGGTCTTAAAGTGGTGGAGGAAATGAAGGGAACAAGATCAAGTCCTGAAAGTGGGGTTACCCAAAAGGAGAGTTCAGATGGGTCAGGATGTTACAGTGAGGATGAATGTCCTCGAAGGGACTTGGAAAATGATGATTCCATGGAGGTTGATGTGAGTGACGATGGGGATTTCTTTGCTAGTGACTCTGACTCGGATGCTGAGGATGTTTCAAAGCCTACAATCCCTGAGCTTGGGAAAAGAAATATGCTTCAGGGTAGTAGAAGTGTGTTTGAGTATGAGAGGCTTGGTAAAATAAATGAGGGAAGTTATGGTATTGTATACAAAGCTAGGGACAAGAAAACTGGGGAGATGGTTGCTTTAAAGAAACTGAAGATGGGGAATGAAAAAGAAGGATTCCCTCTGTATTATTTGAGGGAAATTAACACACTCCTGGCCTTTGACCACCCTTCCATTGTTAATGTGAGAGAAGTGGTGGTGGATGATAGCTTTGATGGCTTTGACAACATTTATTTGGTAATGGACTACATTGAACACGATCTTAAGGCGCTAATGCAGGCAAAAAAGCAACCTTTCAGTCAGAGTGAAGTGAAGTGTTTGATGCTTCAGCTTTTGGAGGGTATTAAATATCTTCATGATAACTGGGTGCTTCATAGAGATTTGAAGACAGCAAATCTTCTTCTCAATAACAAGGGAGAGCTAAAAATATGTGATTTTGGCATGTCGCGCCAGTATGGTAGCCCATTAAAGCCCTACACCTCTCTGGTGGTTACTCTTTGGTACAGGTGTGTTCTAAGCTCTTGTTGCATCTAAGGTTTTCTTTTTCTATTTTTTTTTTTTTTTTTTTGACTCGCCAATGTTTTAACTGGTACTTATACTGTAGCATACTAATCTTTAGGTGATGCTATGTTTTTGTTTACAGAGCCCCTGAACTTCTGCTCGGAGCTAAAGAGTACTCGACAGCTGTGGACATGTGGTCCGTGGGTTGCATAATGGCTGAACTGTTGACCAATAAGCCATTGTTTGATGGGAAAACTGAGTTGGAGCAGCTCAACAAGGTAGTTATTTGTTTCTTTATCTATTTGCTCTCCCCCTTCTCCCTTCAATACCTGCTTTACTTGGCTGTTGGGTTAATGTGTGTTTAATGACTATGATTGCAGATCTTCCGAACACTTGGCACGCCAAATGACAAGATTTGGCCTGGCTATTGCAAGTTGCCTGGGAGCAAGGCCAATTATGTTCACCAACCGTAAGTATCTGCTGCTATGTAGTTATATTCTACTATAGATTACTTAATGTTTTGTTTCAAATGTACTTTACTCCGAGTTGAGGTTTCAAGGCTAACCAGTGTCATCCTTTGCATTTTGATTTCAGGTACTATCAATTGCATAAGAAGTTCCCCCGCGCCTCTTTCATAGGCTCTCCAGTACTTTCTGATTTAGGGCTTGACTTGTTGAGCAAGCTGTTAACATATGATCCTGAGAAGGTAAATTTCATTCATGCAGAAATATTTTTATGCCGCATATTCATTGTTCGTTTTGTTGAACTTTGTGAATATGCTAATTTATTTTGTGTATTATTTTCTTGCAGCGAATTACAGTGGATGAGGCCCTCAATCATCGCTGGTTCCAGGAGGTTCCTCTTCCCATATCTAAAGATTTTATGCCTACTTTTCCAGCAGAGAAGGTAGCCTTTGCAAGATAAGGCGAGGCGCAGCCAATCTTCTTGCCTGTTATCATGCTGCTCTTATTGTCTTCCTGTGAACTTACTTGTAGATCATAGCTATCTGCGATGGAAGTTGAGAAAACCAATGCATTGGTGGAGCAACCGTCAGTTGGACCGTAGCAGTGGTTTCCATACATGAAGAGGATGTAGGCTATGGATCCTTTATATGGGATCTATTACATCCTCTTTACCATCAGATGGTGATGAACTCTTTGGTGACAATGGAAGCATGCAGTGGTTTGTGCAGCCACTGTCGGCAGCTTGGATAATTTTGCCTGCTGATTTTACCTCAATTCTGATTTTGTCTCTATTAGAATTGAATTCTATATGTCCTTTGCTCTTAGAGCTATAGGCTAACTTTTTTAGAGGTTGGATGATACATGCACAGTGTGGACGTGGAGTGGCGAAGTTCATCTAACAAGTTGTGCCCCCGTGATGGCACCGCAGTGATTATCCTGAAGCAAGTCGATGACAGATTATTAGTAGCGGAACTGATCATAAAATGTCGTGGTAACCAACCTGCGTGAATTTGTCAGGTGGGAAGTGTTGTTCCATGGACCATAATTCTTTGTTTTCCTTTTCCTTGGATAACCTTCATTGTATCATTTTCTTTGGCTTCTCAAGCACATTAATTATGTGGTGATCTGATGAAGCCTCTTGTAAATATTTTCATACTGTAAATTCTTGTTTTACTTTTGAACTGGCGGTGGATTAACTTGAAGGTCTATTGTTAGTTCCTTGTTTCACTTGATCATGTTTTCTCATTTTTAATATGTTACGTCCTGATTTTTGCAAGAGATTTTGCTGCAATAAGGTGTACTCGAATGATTATCTTCATGTCCCATGGCCTACAGGCTACAGGAGGGGATATCTGTCAGGTATTTCCCAGTTAACTGTTTGCCGATGCTGTAATGTCATGTTTTCTTTCTGAATTTTGGAGTCAAGGACAATTTGCCCTACGGTCATTTTGCTCTATTTTATGGACTGGACTTAGTTGTTATGCTACTCTCCCTTTTTCAATCTTAAACTTGTCGTCAGGTATGGGCATGACGCTGCAGTGATACGAGAATGTGAATTTGTGGAATTTGGTAATGCTGTTTGCTTACAATCTTTAGATGACTAGGTTGGCAACATATAGAAAGAGTGGCTATACATGTCCGTGATATAATGTTCCATTGTGGCTGGAATTAGTTGTAGCAATTATGTTTTTATATTTGTGTATTGAAGTCCATAGTTGTTGGGCGTATGGTGGTATGTCAAGTTGATTAAGCCGCTTTTCGGTATATTTCTGTTGAATATGCTTCCCAAGACAAATTGTAACAGCCAGATGACAATGACTAAATGACTGCTTGCACCATGTCTCAATTGTTCGTTGTTGTTCTAGTTACTTTTTTCTCTCTCCTTTTTCACATGTTAAATTAGATATTCATTTTCCATTTGTCTATTTTTCGCTTCTAGCTAATAGTCGAATCAGGACCTTGGCTTCAAGGTTTCAGCAGCTTATGTCGAGTTATACGGGTATGTGATTTTTTTCCTCCTCATCAGTTGTATGATAGCCCTTTATATTAGCTCTAAGCTGGTCTTTGTGTGTCTCCAACGATGCCTACGCACCACGCCTGGATATTGCCTACTGAGACTGCCCAAGGATGGATGAACATTAAAGTGAACTGGGCGTAGGAACTTTTTGGCTTCAGTTGTTAAGTAAGAGTTCATTTGTGTTGGCTTTTTGTTGGAACTGGTGCCAGATTATTTTACATGGACGAGGCTGGTATGTGTACATAATTTTATTGATTAATTGCATAACATTCATGTAATATACCTTTAAGCTACGCTTATGTATTTGTTCAACCATGGTCTGCTTGGAGGTGGAGCTTCAGGAGAGTGATAAAGGAACCCCTAATAATAGGGAGTGTTCTACTTCTGTCGCCAAAATGATGAGGGAGTGCAATCTCATGTTTTTATCACTTTTGTTGTTGCAAATGTGGTGTTCTTGTTTTCTGTTTGGATGTGTGGGACTTTCAAACGCTGCTTTTGGTGTGTTTGGTGGTTGACTGACTCGTAGGTTTATTGAGAGGAGGATCTGAGAAGAAACTTCGTGACACAAAATCAGCAAGGCTGGAATTCTTTGTAAGCGAATTGTTAAATTATGTTTTGATGACAAATTATTAGATTTCTCTGGGTTGGGCTGCATTCTGTGTCCTCCTTGGTTGTTTTTGTAGTTGCTAATGTGTAGGTGTTCTGCAAGCGGATCTGAAAGTTCCAGTTCCTGAATATGCACATTTTGGTTTAGTTCGCGGGGTTGGTCGTGTTTGGTTTGTAAGATTTTTCAATATATTGTTGCAAGGTGTGCAATAGTTTCCATTATATTTGTTGTGAATGTGTTGGGTTACCAATGGTTTCTTTTCCTCAACAGTGGTCATGTACCTCTATTACTGTTTCTGTTGCATTTATCTTTTATATGTGTTTTTGTTTTGCTATTCAACGGTAATAGTGTGATTCGAGGAATAACTAGTGTAACAAGTTCATATCATTTTGAAGCTGGCAGCAAGTTCTGTAATATCATGAACTGCGTGTACTGTAGGATTTTTGGTACTTTGGAATTAGATGAAGTTGTGTTCAAGGTGCTTCCAAGTTGAGCATCAGAGTTTAGCGTCTCTTTTTTTAAACTATATGCTCAATTCATTCTATATGATACATTGAGGGTTCGGACATCGATAACTGCAGTTTGTTACCCTTGAAACTTTGATCTTCTTAGTGGTCATGTGGTTCAATGGGGAAGTGGGCTAAATTGTTTGGTTGACTACAGGAAGTAAAACTTTCTGTATGAAGTTGTGCTTATCAGAGGGGATTATGTAACTGACTGTCCATTTTGGGAAGTAGAACTTCTTAAAAGTTTTTCCACTTTCTACATTTATGTTAAGGAGATGACTTTGTTATGTTAAGGAGATGACTGTGCAAAGTATTGATCATAACTTACCTGCTAACATCTATTTGTAGTCAGGAGGCTTGAAGTGTTCGACCCACCAAATTATAACGTTGCTTTTACCTCTTTCATACTCTGTCTCACCATAACGTGGCTAATATGCATTCCTGTGGGGATTTATACATTCTTACAATTTGCAGTCTTAAGAGTACTTCAGTTTTCACGAGTGAGTTGTCGGGTCGCTCTCTGATAGCCGAATGTGCGACTTGGCAGTCGTCTAATTCCACTCATTTTCCAGAAAACCCATTGAAAGCACTGGGAGATCTCGAGGGCAGTGATCACAAAGACAGTAGAGTAATTATGTCGGAGATGGGCAGAAAGCTTGTACTTCCAAGTAATTATTTTCCGCATAAACGAAGCATAGCCTTGGATAGAAGTTTGAAACACAGAGCAGTAGCTGGGATGGGTGATAGAGACCAATTTACCTGCCCATCTCCGTCCATACAGAAGGTATGAGCAAAAACGAGGTTTCGCAACTGCAGAAAGGAAAGAAAAGGGATGATATGTGATGTGAAGTTATAAGCGTAATTTCATATATTTTTTGAACAAACAATTATTCCCAAGTGTCTATTGATCTGCAATCTCAGCCTTGAAGTTTCTAAGTCTCAAAGAAAGCAAGGTTAAGGCAAATACAAAGTATGCTCTCAAGTCTCAATGCTATCCAAGTATTGCATTTCACATGAAACTGAGGCCAGTCAAGCAAAACCAACACGTTAGATAATGCATACTCCCTCCATCCCGCTATTATGTGGCCATTGTGTGCATATGCTTGTTCCACTATTAGGTGGTCATTATACACTATTTCACAATCGTAAATATTAAAATAAGTCTACTTTTTTTTTTGATCAAAAAACTAAGGGGTCGTTTGGTTCAATAGTTTGAAAAGAAACGGAATGGAATCGTATTGGAGAGGAGAATGGTAATGGTTATTGTTACTTTTGTAAATTGTTTGGTTCAATCTCGTAATGGAATCACTTATACTTGATTCCCTTTCTTGTTGTTTGACTTAAAAAACATATCCAACAATTTTCTCTACAACTAATTAATAATATCAATATTCAGAATACTAATTTCATAATTTAAATTATTTAACTTTATAAAAAATCACTAATAAAAATAAAAACTAAAACTGAAGAAAACTTGTGCTTCATTCTTTTCCTTCTTCGCTAGTTGAAAAACAAAAACAAAAATAATGAATTGTGAGAAAAATAAGATCTGAGCGAAATTGAAGACAAAACTCCCTAAAATTTCGGATCTATGAATGAATTTGATGATCAACAAACCCTAAAATGGGCCATCGAAGTTGGGTCATGGATGAATGTTGTCAAGTCTTCATTCTAGATCGCCATTGCTGCTAATTTGGTGATTGTTGGCTATGGAGAATTGGAGATAGTTTTAGAGTTGGAAATTAGGGTTAAGGTTTGGGTTGTGGAAGGAGAGAGGAGAGAGAGAGTGCCGCCATTATCGGAGGCAAGGTTAGCAAGTGAGAGAAAATGAGGAGAGAGAGAGATCGAACGATTGTTGGAAGCAGAAAAAGAGATAGAGAATACCATTGCTGCAAGTGAGAGAAAATGAAGAGAGAGAGAGAGAGAGAGAGAGAGAGAGAGAGAGAGAGAGAGAGAGACAGGCCGACATTGTTGAAAGCAGAGGGAGGGACGTCATTTGTGATTCCAGTGAGAAAGGGTAATTTAAACCCTAGGGGGTAGGTGGGTTTCAAATAGGCTGAATCAATTAAACCCAAGTAATGGTTTTGGAAACCTTACTAGCCCAACCAAACATCTTATAATGGAATAGGCAATTTGAATCCATTTCCACTCCAATGCTTTTGCCCAACCAAACGGCCCCTAAGTCTACTTATCACCACTATTAATTAATTATGATAAAATATAACCATTCATTCTATCTTTGAAAATCCCACTCTCACATTCTAAATTAAAAAAATTAAAACACTCAAGTACTCCTCCCACCACTCCCATTCTCCTTATTTTTTATGCAAATAATAGAATGGCCACGTTATAGTGGCACGGAGGGAGTATAACAAAGCGGTAACATAACATACTTCATTTCCTAAATCTATGTCCCTCTTGACTACTTGATTACAATAAATCCATTTACTAACAAAGCATAATACTGGACTGGTATTCAAATCTTTCCTTCGAAAATACATTTGATACATAAGAAACCTATAGAAAAATTAGACACAAAGCATCATATGACTAGCTGTTTGCTTACCATTCAGGAGGCTTGATTTTCCCCCAGTGTCCTTGTATTGCCGAAGACATTGGAAGAGGCGGAAAATATATGGTAGAACAAGAACCACAAGGATTGCGATAGAGTGGCTACCGCATACAGAATCAGCTTCAAACCACGCTATAGTGGCAACCTGGACATACAAGGATAAAACCACCACTTCAATCAATTACATTGCTATTGTTAAGCAAATACAATATCAATAAATATGCATATACTATCACACCCCACCCACCATCAGAATAAGCGGAGACCAGTCACTAAACATGAAAGACAGCCCCTTGGTAAAGATATCAGCGTATTAGTGAGCATAAGGGATATGTAGAACTCCAACTTGACCAATACAGTGACCTTATCGTGCCCAACATGGAATGTCAATCTCAATGTGCATTGTATGCTGCTGCTGTGCTTGCAAGGATCTCTAAGAGATTAGATGGTTGAATGAGAGTCTAGTTTTCCTTGTTAAGGAGGATCACCATATTTGCTATCTTGTCTCTTTCGTATCCTGTATTATTCTTTCACATATTAACATCTCAGTGTACTTGCTAAGAAGGTTAAAACGATGACGAGAGATTCCTTATCAGTAGGGGCTGACGGAGGTAGGCAAGACCATCTTGTTTCTTGGGATCTCATTTGCAGACCTCGAGAGGAAGGGAGTTTGGCAGTGGAAGGTTAGTGCCTAAGAAGATTGCTCTTGTGGAAGTGGTTATGGCATTTTCCATTAGTCAGCTTCCCTTACTCATAAGGAGTTGGGAAAAAAATATGGATTTCAGAGGAACGGTTGGGATGCCCCCAGTGCTCGGAGTACTAGTCATGCATGCTCGTGGAAGTTTACCTCACAGGCATCACTGCTTTTATCCCCTGGGGAATGGGCTTCGAAGCAGATTTTGGGAGGATCTTTAGAGACAGAAACAACCGTTTTGCACCAGGTTCCGCTGTCAAACCTTCATGAGGCCCCTTTCTCCAATTTCTATGTGGAGGCATCCCCATAAGAGGGTAGAGGTGTTAGAGGAGCTCACCCTGATACTTGGATTTCTAGATTCTAGTTGTCTTTCTGACAATGAAGACTCCGAGTGTGATCTTCTGTTACGTCATGTGTGCTCTCTTCAAAAATTCTTTCTCGAGTGCCTTAGTTCACCTTGATAGTATTCCCATTTCCTATATAATTTAATTCCATATGACAGTGAAGGTACATCATATGGCATTGAGAAGGATTGACACCAATGATATGTTTCGTCAGTGATATACAGTATAGATTGGGAGCTGGTGAATGTGTGCTAGGTGTTAGCGAGTATGAAGTAGTAGACTAAACATTATCCAGATTCCCCCTCACCAGTAATACAGACGAAGACACACATGCTGAGAGAGAGAGAGAGAGAGACATAGAGACCAACCTGCTGATGGACCATACGGCAGCCTGAAGGCTCCAAGTTTGACAGTACCTGGATCAAATTAGTACAGCATGAAACTCAAACACAACTTGAATAAATTCGACATAAAATAGATATGCAATTGGCAATTAGAGAATTAGTGTCAAATATCACTATAATAGTATACACACTATGACCCATACACATGCTATTGTCCATCTATAGAATGAGTAATCGCGGATTCAGATAACAAATGGGGCAATTAAATTCAAAGACGAAAGAAATGAAGGACAGCTGGGTGGTTGTATAATAACTTAAAACACTCAACAATTTATGAAAGAACTATGTTTGGCAAAATTAGCTGTAGCCAAATTACCTAGGACATAGACGTCAAATTATCAGCCAAGAAGATGTTATCGCCTGCATCATAAAGAAGCAAGAAATTATTCGCCATAAACGTACTCAGTGCTGTTTAGTGAGGAGATGCACAAACCAATTCTGGTGCCAAACAAAGCACATTACGACAATCAACCCATTCCCCCCCCCCCCCCAAAAAAAAGGATGGCCCCTACTTCAGCAAGATCAAGGGAGCGTAAAATCTAGACACCCTTAACCTTGCAAAAAGAGGCAAAAAAACCAAAGCAGACATTTGCAGCACTAAATATAACTGAATTTAGCTTAGAGAACTGTTAACCAGGAAAAGTTTCTTCCTACCCTTTTGTATCATCTTTCTAAACCATCAACCATGTGGAAATTACTATTATGACAATAGAAACAAAGAATGATACTTCCGAAAAGCTGCAGCTTTGCATACCAACAAAATGACTACCAATAAATAGACATACTGACTGCTCTAGGGGTCAGCCAAAAGAAGTCCAGCAACCTATGGAATCTTGCGAAGAAAAACTAAACATATTTTCTTTGAATGACAGTTGGGATGGGCAGGTACCAATCACGCACTGTGGGCTTAGAGAAGAATTCCTTAGCTAGTGTTGATACATTTTCTGGGTGTGGAGAGGAGATTTCTTGACCTTCAACTGCACATCTCTCCTTCCAAATTGCAATCAGAAAATTCTCTTTCATTATATTTGGGGAGAGGAGGAATGAATGTGCATAACTACTCATTAACATAACCAGCTAACGGTGAGCCTCCAAAAAGAATGTAGCCAAATAGAGTATGGCAATCACAATACAGCAGGATAAGCATCAACGACAGAAAACACCAACAAAATTCGATTGCATACACAATTAGCAACAGTGTACTTGCCTGTATGGGAAGAACTATCCTCCAAAGAGTTCTTAACAGGTAGTATCGCGACGATAAGTGAAAAATGTCGAAGGGGAAAATTAAAAGCGTAACAATAGCGACGTATAAAAGAACCTGCAAAACCATAAGAATCCAAAAAAAAAATCAGTAATTGATCTAACAAAGTCGAGTGTCAAGATGTCAAAATTATACATTAGATATTTAGCATACACTTCAGGGTAACCTTTGAGTGTAGGAAATAGATGGGTTGGCCTAAGTTTAATGTGGAAGCTGACAGGTAAAGCAGATACAAGTATAGATGAAGATTAGCAGAACACCTAATTTGGCAGATCTAATGTGAGAAACAAATTATGCTGCATTTTTTACATGTGCAATGTGGGTGTAGTATGTTTAAGGCATTATATCACATCAAATCATTGTATCTTCAAGTATTTCACGATTCCAATGTTCAAGTAAAACGTTATATAATCATAACTAAGTTGCTGACTTCATCACCCTACCTAGACATTAAACACTTCTTAAGTTTGATTACAAATTCATAATGTAACAGCTATGTTATTTAAGGGAACCAAACCTCCTTTTCTCAATTTTCATTCTTTACTTCTCCATCCTTTCTTTGTGAGCAGCAACAGAGAACCAAAATATCCTCAAGATCTAATAGAGAGAACCTGCTAAGCAACCTCAGGGCAGCCAGGCTTCCTCTCTAGAGTTCACTAAGAATGAAAACTGTAGCAATATGGCTTGCAAATAACCAGCCATCAGTATTCCTTAATAAGAGCAGTAGAATTGTTGAACATAAATTCATTTCAAACCATCATCGAGTTGACCTCTTCCTATCTATCTTGTTCGATTCCATATGCTTCTGCTCTTGAATGATGGGCAAATTCAACCTAAGTTATGGGATATCTTATGTCCTTGTAAGCTAATATAAACATAAATTTGTGATGGAGACTCTATCACTATGGCATAATAATTGATCTCTACATAATACAGAAACACATACATACAGATGAAGAAATGACAAATAAGAACAACAAAATTAGGGAAAAGAGAATTCTATTAAATTTAAAGCACAAAAGCAACACTATAATCATATGAGTATCACGCAGATTAAAAATTTAAAAACTGTTCTTCGAATGATTTTCTTGCAACTCCAAAATAAAGAAGCATAATCACTGGTTGAGATGCTGCCAGAGAAACTTCTCCATCAGAATATAGATAAAGATATGCAGTTATGCTGGTTGGTACTGTAATCGTCATCCACATGGCACTGCAACCAAAAACGTTGTTCCGGAGAACATCATGAGTCAAGCATCAACACACAAACACCACACAACTCCAGAAGTCAACAGAGACTGACTATGATTTGTAATGAGAATAGCAGGTTTAAAAGTAAAGCAATATTGGTAAACTCATGAATGATCACCAAAAATTTGAAGAACCAACTCACTGGTCATTGCAGAGAATAAAGACAGGAAAATGCAGGTAAATCCAGGCATTCGGAGAGAAAGAGATAAAAAGCAGTAATTGTTATCATAAAAGATCAGCACTCTTGTGCAACCGTTAGATGATCTAGGGGTGATTATTAGCAATTTAGGGGTGATTTTTAGCGACTTAGGGGTAATTTTTACAAATCACCCTTAACTTGCTAAAAATCACTCCTGGATTGGGTAGTCTAACTATTATACGGGTGTACCAAGATTAAAATTTTCAAATAGGCCAACTGTCCACTAGACATAGAAAGTAGAATGACCAAGACAAATCTTGTAATGTGTACTACTGACAATAAATAGAACCATGTCATTAACCCAAAAGATTAAGAGTAGTTACTTGAGAAAAGTAAAATCACCTTAAATCTCCACAAGAAAGTGGGAGATGGCATCATCACTGTGCTAGTAAGAGGTGTAGTCACTCCCTTCATTTTGTTAGTCACAGGTGAACACAGAAGTTCTTCTTCAGCACCACTCTCACCTAACAACAACATTTTAAATGCGACCTTAATCATTGATTGATCAACCTTAGTTCAATAACCTTCTTNCTCTCAAATATCTTGCATCTCTTCTAGGCCATTCCACTATCCATGCCCAAATTTTTTAGGCAATTTAACCCTCCATATATCTGAAATTTCTTTAGGCTGCCTCAAAAAGAAAATTGCTTCCAGATCAATATGTGTGACTTTCCGATAGTACCTTGTCTTGATCCCTTTTCTCAACTTATGCTACTCGTCGTTAGTTTTTCAAATAGCTTAAGGAATTATTATCTCCAACATCTCATCCCCAAATCTGTGAAATTCATCTACCATGTAAAGAGCAACCTTTACATCAATTTCTCATTCCATGTCATTAAAGCTACTTTTTAAACAGGAGGGATGTGAAGTGTTGTCCTAAGGCGGAAGGGAGTTTGGATGTTGACAAGTTGGTGACCAAAATGTTGGCAAGGGGTTGTAGCATTCACCATTTAGAGATGGACACTCTGTGGCAGCAAGTAATAAAGTGTATGTACGGTTCACATAATGGGTGTAATGATTGACGACACTCTGTGTAGACCTTGCCGTTGGATAGGATAAACTAAACGCTAAAGATTTGTGCCAAATTAAGAAGCCACAGGTAGCTACATCCCCAATGTTTGCTTCCTTTGTAGGGCAAGTAGTGAGACGTCGACACATGCTTCTAAAATGTGATATAGCAAGGAGCATTAGAAGTAATTTGGTGTGCTTAGGGGGTCAAAGGGTGTGTCCAGCAACTGTCATGGAATTCCTATAGATATATTTTGTGGGCTTTAGAAGGAGAAAAGAGAAGAAATTGATGTGGCGTAACGCTCTTTTGCTGGTATATATGGTGCTTAGGGCTTGAGAACAATATGCCTGTTTCAAATGCTTTGCAATAAAGTAACAGAGCTGTAAGGACCTGGAGACCTGTTTTAAATGTTTTAGATGCTTTGGTATCATATTGTATTTAGTTTCTTTATGGTCAAGAGCTGTAGAGACATCTAAGAGTTATTCTGTCTTAGAGGTCCAACAGCATTGGACAACTTGTAATAAGCTTCTTTGTAGAGGATACCTTATCCTTTTGGTTATAATTATGATACTATCATATTATAAAACTTTCTGTTTATCTTAAAGAGGGGAAAACAAAAACAAAAACAAAAAAAAGGCATACTTCTTAAACATATATGAAATGCAACATGTAAAGTGAAAGCATGGAGCTCCAAAGTAATCCAGCATAACGGAAAAACCTACCAAGTTCACCAATAACAGGTTCACTGCCAGACTTCCGGAGATGGGGACTATAAGCATTCCAAGATCTCCCTAACATAGGTAAGATAGCAAAATAATACAATGTAATTGATTCGCCCAACCACTCTATATCTAGCACCTGCATGAAACAGGAAATTATAATCAGGTAAACAACCAACAAAACGCCCATATTGTTGACCAAATTCAAGCATCATAGAAAACAAGTCTCCCTGCATCCGGCAGATGATTTCAAACTGCAATCAGCACAAAAAGACAACTTTTTTACCGCACCGAAACGAATGGAATTAGTCGTATTTCACAAAATCTGCAGACTTGAATCATTGCATCCATCCTCAATCAGGTTGGAAGTGAAAGGTGAACACTTCCCTCCTCTCTTTCCCCCCGGTAACTTTCCTTCCTTGCTTTTTAATAGTTGAAAGATACCTATTTGGCATATCAGCCAGGGGCATGAATCCATATTTAGACCTCTGGCATTAGGTCTTATACATCACTAATATATTTAAAAAGGAAAAGAACACTATACTGATCAAATACATAAGCATATTTATAAATAATATATATAGGTGCCATTTCCATCCACATACTTCAGGCACTAAAACCAAACAAAATGCAAACATTAGGTCCTACGACATTGATTAACTCCTCATTTCATACTCTACTGAGTAGTTACTTGCTCATTTACTCTATTTTAACTAATCTTAAAATATTGACTAGCAACGCTACTTAACTAAATGAAGAACTGAAACTGACGACTTGTGAAAAGCATGCACGTGAGACTTTAACGCCTATCGGTTTTTCCAGTAGAGCGCTTCCCCGAGAAAAGATGTTTGGGCTTGAGATTAACAATGACTCTATCTCCCTCTCCCTTGCATGCATTCTTGTTCCTCTTCTTGACAGATTTGTGGGCAATGCTAATAGCCTTGACCCTCTGAGCAGAGTCCTTGAATCCTTCTCCTGGGACAATTTCACCTGGTGGTCGTGACTTCGACCTTGACCTCGGTCTAGAAAGTGCACGCAGCTTCTTTTTGGAGTGCTCACCATCCATATCCATCACATCACCCTCTCCCATGACACTAGGTGACCTCTGCCTCTTCCGACCCCTTGACATGCTACGAGCTCGCTTAATTGCTGCAGAAGGATCCAGACCCAGTTTAGTTAACTGCCTCCCCATTCTTTGAGTTGTGAACTTCCCATCCTTGTCGAATTTCCTTGGCACAATAGATTTGTTCCCTGCAGTGCTTTTCTTGATTCTGTGTTGTTGGATGAGTAAGCTTTTTCTTCTTCTAATTTCATGAAGCACCTCCTTCTCTGCTGCTGTCAATTCCTCGCTGTCCATCTCAAAGTCTTCCTCAGCTTCATCTGCAAGACGCATACCCTCTTCTGCCTCCAGCTCTTGAAGCCTATTCGGGATATCAGGATCGACAAAATCATAAACATTGTGCCCATCAAGAATTTCTGGCATAATATCCTCTTTCCATTCATCATTTGCCAATATATAATGCTTCTTCAGGCTAGCAGAGTATACACCAGCACCACCATTCTCATTCTCCAGTTCCCTCTCAGTCTTCCTCTTTTCTTTTTCTGTTTTGTCTGCTGCTTCCTTAGCTTTGGCTTCTAGAATCCCTTGCGGCATGAAAGGTGGCCGTTCCTTATGGTCCCGAGGCTTTGGCATTGCCACATGGAAGCGGTTCAAACAATCATTTATCTTCTTAGACTTCATCTTCAGTTCCACCCTCTGATCTAATAGTCTCTCACAGGCTGTATTCTTCACTGCAATAATCCCTTCCTCACTTAAAGTGCTCATGGTCAGAAGAACTCCCTCATCATTAGTCGCTTCACCTCCATGGCCAATCACAGTTTTCAGAGCCTCATCTTTCATTTCTTCTATCAGCTTCTTGTCTTCCTCAGGAAGAGTATCAAATGGCTGCAAATCTGTCTTGTTGCACACGATGATCAATGGCTTATTCATGAAAAGAGACTTGATGCTGTGGAAAAGGGCTGCCTGTTGAGCAATGGTATATCCACATGATCCAGAGATGTCTAGGAAGAAGAGGATCGCTGCTCTTAGATGTGCCAGAGCTGTGATACTGCACATCTCAATAATATTCCTATCTTCAAATGGTCGGTCCAGAATACCTGGGGTATCTATCACTTGATACCTCAAATGCTTATAATCCGTATGACCCACAAAGAGAGACTTCGTTGTAAATGCATAAGGCTGGACATCCACATCAGCTCTAGTAATATTGTTCATAAATGAACTCTTCCCAACATTTGGGTAACCGCAAATCAGCACTGTTCTTGTATTTGGGTCAATGGAAGACAACCTTGCCATATGCTGCCTAACTTGTTCAAGATAAGCCAAACTAGGACTGACTCGCTTGATCACAGTACACATACGACCAAGAGCAGAGACCTTCAAGCACTTGCATCTGTAAAGTGTGTCACCATACTTCAAGAGCTTAACATAGTCCAGGTATATTTTCTGAATCAGACTTCTTGCACCATTCACCTGCCCAAGCGCAAGTTTGTAGTGATCCTTGTTGTAGAGAACATGAAGGAGGTCACCATAAAAAGGGTGGATGTCATCAAGCCTAGGGAATTCATCAATGATGGCAGAGAGCTTCTCATGAAAATTCGTCTGCGTGTATTTTACTTTCCTGATATAAAATTTCCGAATATTAGAGATACAATCGCCTTTGTGCACAACCGTTGGAGTTTGCCGCTGTGTCCGGGAAAGAACAATATCCACCATTTCCTTCCCATTGGGAACAACTGTTATTCTCTTAAGATTGTACTGCACCATTTTTACTAACTAGTTGTCCACCCTGCCAAAAATAAAATAAAATAAAATAAAATAAAATAAATAATTACACAACCAAAATATATCAATTTGACAATGAAAAATTTCCCATTACAAGCAACAATGCAGAAGCACATCCATTACAAGCAACTCCATACTTGATACTTCTTGTTTGGTTTCACTCAGGACTGGGTTTCATATCCAATTATGGGTTTGGTTCATTCAAGATATAGGATCAAACTTGATTTTTTTTTATCTCGGCATAATAATCCAATTGTAAGATTTTTTTCCTCAGTGTTTCCAAACTGAAAATCGAAAAAACAATAATATATATATATATATATCAAATCAGACAACACAAACCAGAAATTTGAGGATTAGGGAAGAGAGAGAGGGAAAGAGATAAAACGTACCTGACT